>JADBJO010001826.1:211530-246530 GCA_016801955.1 Conus betulinus
AAAGGAACTTGCCCAGTGCATCCAACAGAGACCTGGCAGGCAGGGCAGGGGAAGGAACTAAGAGGCCAGTCATCACTTAAAAATCAGCTTCAGCATCTGATCCAAAACAGTAAAGTAGTAACTGCAAAGAAGTCCTCAGCAGCAAGAACAGCAAGAACGACAGCTATCAGCCGAACTCCAAGGAAACAAAAGATGTCCCAAGGCTGTTGTAGTTCCTGACACTGGAGGGCTGACTGGAAAACAACAGGTTCCAGCTTTTCCTGCCAAAACTGGGTCTGCAGAGGTTATGCTGTACAAGTTTGCCAGGAATGCAGCTTGCTGCTCCAGTCAGGAGTTACCATCGTCAGCCAACAACCTCGTTATGGTGAACTGCCCAGAGCAGCACTCCCAACACCAAGCATTCATTTAAATGATAAGACAACAGGAACAAAACAATAACATGGGCAGTTTTAGCAGCTTTGTTACTATTGTCGTTGCAAGACATTTTACGAAAATTAGATACTATCCCTACAGGCAATTTAAGTTCAAATTTCTCGTGCCTGCGTGAGTGCATGCGTGTGTACAAGCGCGCAGACGTGCGTATGGGCTTACAGTTGGATATAGGCGTGTGTGACTCTGTACTTTCATATGCGTGCTTTCTTTATGATTTGATTTCAACAACTATAATTGTGGTTTGCCTCTTTTACACGTTGAACTGTGAATTTCTGTGTACCTAAAATAAGCATATTGTAGAGAAATTAACTGAAAAAAAAAAGAAAACTATAATGATTCAGGTCTTTCTCTCCTCTTTTCAACAGTTGCTGATTTGCAAAGGAATGATTTTACAATCAGAAACCATTCGCTAGGCATGTGCGTTTCTTTATGTGTGTGTGTGTGTGTGTGTGTGTGTGTGTGTGTGTGTGTGTGTGTGTGTGTGTGTGTGTGTGCGTGCGTGCGTGCGTGCGTGCATGCGTGCGTGCGTGTATGTGTTGCACGCAAGTGTGCCGACATGCTTTTACAGCCACAAAGTAAAACATATTTACTGCAGTGACTGTGTTACAAAAAGTATCAACACTGACATGATAAGTAGTACTAAATGAGGTAGGTATACCAAAAATCATGTTTAGCTGGTCAACGCTGCGATCTGGCTACATGTTCTGGGCTAAATGTCAATTAGAAAACACGGATGACAGGTCACCCACAAAAAAATCTGGCGAACTATACAAGGTAAATGCCTACACAAAAACCATGGTTGGCTGGTCTATCAGGAGCTCTGGCAAGGTGTACCAGGCCTATACAAAAACCATGGTTGGCTGGTCACCCAGGATCCTTTCCGTGTGAGTTCAATGCGAGGCATGGTGAAGATTAAATGACGTAATCATCGTGTGCTCCAAATTTCAGAATGATGATGGTGTTGTTTTCCCCACAACTTGAGAAACATGCGTTTACTGTTGCTATGTTTGATAACACTGATCACAATCTGAGCTCCACACCAGCCCATGACTCCTTTTGTGTTACTAGCATACCAGCAGTTCAATAAAGATCTTATGCTGATTTGAGCACTGAAGTTGCTTTCATCAAAAATGCACTTCACGAGAGAGAAGTTACTTTTTTCATTTCTCACTCCATGGACGCTTGACTCTCTTGTACAATTGAAAAAAAAACAACAAAAAAAACTCATAGTCCATCCTATATTTTGGCTCTGTACACCCCCTGCAAGTAGACAACCATGCCGACATTCTGACCTGTAGAACTGGCTAGAAACAGTGAAAACTTGCATCTGTTGCTGAGGGGAAGATAATGGGAACTGTTTCATGGGGAGCATACCATGCCAGTGAATAAGACAGTGGTCACCAAAGAGAGGGCAAATTTGCGCTTCTGCCACGTTCAGGGGACAATGCACTCTCTCCTTTACTTATTAAGCGTGTGGTGGAAGACAGCATCAGCGTCTCTCAATCCAAGCCAATACCTGTCATAGCACTGGATCAAAGACTTCATGCCATAGCCAAAGAATCAAAGTGATCCATTCCATAGTGATTTTGGAGAAAGTATATTTCTTGTCATGATAAATGTTCTGACATTAAAGTGACAGCTTTGAGACTTCTGGGGGAGTGGCTAAATGGGCGTGGTTTGACTTCAATGATTGAGTCTGTTGGAATGGTTAGAAAAGGAGTTGTGATTCATTGCTGAAGTATCGAAAGTCCTAAGATCACGATTAAGCCACCAGACAACTGCAGCAGCACTGTATATTCAACACAAGGCAATTAAGCAGCAGAATATGAGACTCTTCGACTGACGACTTTGGCAAGTGGTAACAGCCTGGTTAAAATGTCTACCAACGTTCGCCTACTGGATTCTTGTTCTTGATCTTGAACTGCGTGTACTCCAGTTTTTATCTGTTCAATTGATATCTGCATGCAGTATATTGATGCACTGACTAGCCTCATGCCATGGTTCTCATCCCTTGATCACACTCAGTGTCCATGCTGGCTGTCGGTACATCCTTGAGACTTGTTTGAACTGAGAGTATGGCATCCATCTGTCTGTCAAGCTTTCTGCTCCAGTGCTTTTAGAGTCAACCAAACAGAATGCCCTTTTTCTACGACAATTCTGGATCATGCACAGTGAAGGGTGATGTAACAGGGGAGAGGGTGATGGAGGTGCAGCAGAATTAACCAACAACCCTGGAGTTTTGAGGAGGTGGGTAACAGCAAGCCCGGAAATAGTATGTTTGGTGAGCAGCATTTTGCATCAGATGTTTCTTTCAAAGGAGAAAGTTATAGACCACCACAAACAAATTCTCTTTGTTGGCTGGTTGCAATATGTGGTAATGACCAGATGGCTTTATTTGTCATGACCAAAATGCAATGAAATCACTGCGGATTGACTGTAGGGTGCATGCATTGCCTGCCAGTTTTCTGTGCCTTCATACGTTGTTAGCTCATAGCTTTGCATGTACTAAAAAACAAAAACATGTCAGCTACCATTCCATAAAATTAAAATACTTATGATCCAGAGCATGGCATAAGTAGAGCTTACATCTTTAATTGCCTACTTTTCTTTTCCTCATTTTATATACATATAGATTATTCTACACACTTTTTATCAACAAATATTTTTTTATACATGTACGGATTACTGCACAAAGTTTTTATGGACTTAACGATAGCTAAAAAATGGTATAACATTCATGTTCTTAAAAGAGCAAAACCTGGTTAAAAAAAAAGAAAAAAAAAGAAGAAGAGAAAAACAATCATGTCCCAGATTCAGAAAATGGCCACGGCCAAAAAAAGTAAAAAAAAAAAAAAAAAAAAAAAAAAAGTCACAACCCTTTGGGTTTTTTTTACACTTTTTGAATACAGCTTGGTAAGAACGATACCCACACCAAATTTCGTGCTACTACCCCAAAAATCAATCTACTGCTGAAATTGTGTTCTTAAAGCTCACTACAAAACTGGAGAGAATTTCTAGCATCAATAATGAATTCTTAGTTGTATGGAAATAAAGAGTCACATGTGATCATTCTTCTGTTGCAGAAAGATAAGCTAAGGTCTATCCACATTTACCGCTGTAAAGGAACGATAATCCACGGATGACAACAGCAATATGAATAATTCTGTTGTCAAGATGGATTACGATGGTCCCCATAGGCTGCCAGTGATGGATTTTTAAAAAATCATATTTCCCTGACTTTTCATTCTAATTTTCTTTACCCCCCCCCCCCCCCTTTTTTTTTTTTTTTTTTCTTTTTTCCAGTGAATCGTAGCCGTCATTAATATAAAGATGGAGGATTGTTAGCCTGCACTTGTTTTCTCCCACTACTGAACTGTTCAACACACACACACACACACACACAATTACGATATACACACATACCCCAGCGTTAACCTTTAACCACAGGATTCCCTTCCAGTCCAATCCTTTCAGTCAGTCTAGTCTTTCCCAGGCAGGCTAAGCCTTCATGGGGTAATCATTCTTCACATCCCATTTCTGCCACCTCACAGAGTTTTGTGCTATAATCATCTGGCATACACACACACATTGCATGAAGGGGCATTTGAGACACACACACACAAAACACTTGTTCATCAGCTCTTAGGGAAGGACCTGGAAATGTAAGGCCAGTCAAGCGTTTTTTTTTTCTTCTTCTCAACTTGTAAATGAGATAGTTATCGGCATCCTATGCTGTCTCTGCAGATTGGATAGTTTTGTCTTCAAGTCTGGGATAGTGGAGGAGTGCTGCAGATCTTCCTGCTCATCATCATCTTGGCTAATTTAAGTTAATGTGTTCACTGGTTTCAATAGCCATTCAAGTGTCTGGTGCGTCTATGTTTTTAATGAGACACAAGATGTGTTGCACATGTGTTTGTGCCTGAACAATGTGTGTGTGTGTGTGTGTGCGCGCGTCAGATTGTGTGTGTGTGTGTGTGTGTGTGCACGTGTGTGTGCACGCGCGCGCATCTGTGTGTGCGTGTGCATTTCATTGTATTCATGTACACACTCTAAAGAGAGAGAGGGGAAACACAATTAGATATCAAACAGAAAATGACAACGATCCAAACAAAGTATTTCATCCCGTACGTATATGTGTGTGTGTGTATGTGTGTGTGTGTGTGTGTGTGTGTGTGTGTGTGTGTGCGTGCATGCGTGCGTGCGTGTGTGTGTGTGTGTGCGTGTGCGCGCGCGTGTGTGTGTGTGTGCGCACGCGAGTGTGTGTGTGCACTTGCATGTACCATGGCAGGCAGAATGAAATACAGGGAAGTGGGGATGAGATACAAAGAAAAAGACAAAGAGAGGGAAAAATAATAACATGAATGCTTGAGTCAATGCATAAATTCAACATTCTTCCCAAATACACCACATTAGAAACTGAGACTTGCATCATGAGTATATTAATGCTGTATTCTGAAATGTCTTCAATGCATGCATGTACAGGTTCTTCAAGAAAAATAAAGCAAATCATCTTCATGAAAATCTCAAGAAAAACAAAAATCACACACACAAATACAAAATCTTCCAGCCTATTAGTACCCGACACTAAAAAGAAAAAAAACCCTATAACCACTTCATGCAGATTATTGTACAAGAACACATGCCCTAAATCCATTCAGCCAGTATTTAAATGAAAAACAAAAATAGTAGATGTGGCAATGCCAAATTGGGTGCTTGACCTGTTGTCAGAATGCACAAAAACCTAAACAGCTAATTTTTATTTTAACAAAATCATGGGATCAATATGAAATTAATTCTTTATGACATTACTTTATTTCAACTGAAATGATGCACTTTCAGTAAATGTAATAAGAAAGCGTGAGCAACATATAATCCATATCTGAAACGGATTTAATTCAAATGCAGTGAAATTAAAAACAAAAATCATGCAAATGAAAATCTTCAGAGCAGGAAACACTGTATCAGAATGATTTTTGAGTGTAATTTGAATAATGTCACTGATAAGTCACCTGATTCTCTCTCTCTCTCTCTCTCTCTCTCTCTCTCTCTCTCTCTCTCTCTCACACACACACATTTTATAAGCTTTTTCTCTGTAAGATACACAAGCCTATCAACAATGTGATAATAATAATAACAATAATTTCTATTATAACTGCAGCAATAACATTCATGAAAAAAAATTACAAATACAAATGCATATATACCTAATGCATACTGACTATGCCATAAAAAAACACACTAAATGAATATATATGTACCTGAATGGAAGCTAAAGGAATTACTTCAAAAAAAAAAACTTCTGCCTGCGTGCGCTCACACACACACACACACACACACACACACACACACACACACACACACACACACACAGTCGAATTATCTACAGCCCAACTGACTACAAAAGCCCTGTCAAAGCTAACAGTAAGTTCAAATAACAACTATGTTAACCTTTGGTTTCAGTTTCAGTTGAATTGAATCCTATCCAACCACACAGAACCTACACTCAGGGTTGACATCATTTACAGGGTAAAACAATCCTATCTCAAAAAGGAGATCAAGCACAATGCAAGTCTCTATAAAATGCTCTCTGTAAAAGGGGAAGATAACTCCTGTTCTACCACAGTCAGAGTTTCCATTACTCAGTGCATGTGCCAAGATCATTCCGCAAACTGTGTATGCACCATTTGCAAAAAAAAAAACATCACACTGATCCAACACATGTAGATCAATCTTAATCAATCAATGGTAGTAAGTGTGAATCCAAGAGACTTGTAGCACTTAAATCAATCAATGATAATCAGTGGATCTGACTGTTTGGAACAGTGCATGCTTTACAGGTGCAGTTTCACACCCGTGTTTTGACATTTTCTATCTGTGACTGAACCATTATGAGGACAGAAGAGAGAATACTGCTGTGGGTGTGCTTACCAGTGACATTTATCCAATGAAAACAGTGGCTGCTGCCTTGCTTAATGCGGACTCTATTATATACACGTCCCTTGCAGACTTTCAAACACTGGCTATTGATGTTTGACGCAGTGACCCTAAACAGTCATATTCAATAAGAGAAAAAAAAAAAGTTTTATCTTTTCAACATGCACAATGGTGGTTGCCAAAGCAACCGATCTTAATATGTATTGACCCTTCTTTTTTATCTTTACCACTTCCCCTCCCCCCCCCCCCCCCCCCCACCACAAACATCCTTGTCCACTTTTCATGCTCACCTTCTGGCTTTTAGTCCCATTTAAAGACCTTATGGTTACACAGTGAGACACTGCAGAATGGTCCTCTAATCTGCACTCTAAACAGTCGCTAGATCATTACCAAAAAATGTAACATGCCGGTATGTTATATGAGAAGAAAGTGTGCAGACCTACACATGGGATCAGACCAAAAAGGCGGAAAACCAGTGGCTAAATATAAAGAAAGATTTAAGAACATAATAATAACAACAATACTAACAATGATAAAAATCGTCAGTGGGAAAGACAGAAAAAAGAAG
Source organism: Conus betulinus (assembly GCA_016801955.1). Lineage (NCBI taxonomy): Eukaryota > Metazoa > Mollusca > Gastropoda > Neogastropoda > Conidae > Conus > Conus betulinus. The sequence goes on from JADBJO010001826.1 coordinate 218,465, forward strand.
AAATGACAGAAACAGAAGTTCCAGAAAACATGGATACAATTTACACTTGAAGAGCCCCCAGCATCCCCCCTGGTGGGGTTCCAGTGTTAAAATCCCCAAACAAGGTGATTTATAAAAGTCAAAAACAACCCCACACACATACCTAGCAACACCGTGTACGATCCATGACATGGTAAACTACACTGCGTACAATCCATGCCATGGTAAACAGTTTAGTATACAATTCATGCTGTACTTCACAACACAATGTACAATCTATGCCATGACAAACACTGCAGTGTACATCTATGCCATGGTTAATGACACAGTGTACAGTCCATTACAAGGTATATACTACCCAGTATCCACGACACTGTAAAAACAACACAATGTATGATCCTGTGCCATGACAAACAACACAGCAAAGTTAATTGTATGTGGCAATGAAAGTGTAAGCCATATAACTCATCACTTCTAGGGTAAAAGAATATTCTGTTTAAAAGAAAAGAGCTCAAAAAAAAATCTGTGCATGAATTAAAAGTAAAAAAACAAACAAAAAACCCCCCAGCTAATTAGCAAACCATAGTTCAGACTTAAAAGCCAATACCTGCCCAGTGTATATAAATGCCACTATCTGATAGTTCAAGTTGCTGTGATACCTGCCCAGTGTATATAAATGCCACTATCTGATAGTTCAAGTTGCTGTGAGGACTAGACAGATTACTGGAATGTAGATGTAGACAGATGAATTGAAAGGACAGGAAGAATGTAAAGGATGATTGGTGTGAAAATGAAAGAGGAAACACACACACACACACACACACACACACACACACACACACACACACACACAGAGAGAGAGAGAGAGAGAGAGAGAGAGAGAGAGAGAAAGTGACAGAAAAGACACACTTTGAGCATAAAATGTCAAGAAAGATAGGACAGAATGTAATGAGTCTTCTGGAATAGTACACTTTCTTTGTAGACTTAAAATGCCCCCAAGCACCTCCATGAGGGCACCATTTCCTCCTCTCTCTCTTTTGCTACTATTTAACTAGCACAGGGTCCAGTCAGGACTGACACCACTGGAAAATAACATGTTTCAAAGAACAATCCAAGTTTTGTTCCTAGACACTTCGGGGGGGCACATGGTGCTGCCTAAGGTGATCAACAAGAGCTGGTTCTTATCTCTGGTTGAATCACTCCATTCAAGGAAAAGGCCGAGTCTGGTGACGACTTCACAGTGTTGACTTCTGCTGTGCCAGCAGATGACACGCGTCAATCTCTGTACGACCATCAGAAACGCCCCAGAACAGAGACGTTCTTTGCCCTTTTGGATCATTCTCTCTCAAAATCAAATTCCTGCAATGCATTCTTATCGCTTCTTTCAACACACACTCACACCCCTCCCCCCCAAACCCCACCTCTTAACAGTTAATGAAACAGTCTGAGAAATATGGTGCAGCAAAGCCTATAAACCAGTATAAAATATTCTTGAATACCTGAAACTCATGACATTGTATAACCAATGCAAATACAAAGAAGTTTCTACAGGACTGGGACTTATGACACATTATAGCCAATCAAAATGCCCAGAGCATTCAGGAAACCATTTCTGGAAGCTTCTTGCGTATTTGGCACTACTCAGTGTCTCTACATAGACCTTCACAGCAACTACGCTGTCTATGAATAGATCGTTTGATAAACCTGCGACACATGAACTTGACACATCCAAATCCAAATCAAAATATGTACGTCTCACTCAATAAATGTTTTTATATACAGTCAAGCAAAATCACAATATGTACGTCTCACAAAATAAATGACTTTATATATAGTCGATCATTTGTAGCACACACATATGACAAGAGCAACCATGATCATGTCAGTGACAACAAAACGTGTCAAACCTGAAAAGAGATGGATCACACAATTCTAAACACTGTCAACACTAACACTACACTCCTATGACAGAGACATCTAATCAGTACTGAAGACATTAGCTGACTGCTATCCCACTACCTTTCTGACTCAAGACTACTGAATGTGAAGCTTGTGTCTATAACAGTGTCTAGTGGTCAGAGCTCAGATGAGCACAACAGAGAGAGTTACAAGGATTGGAAATGAAGACTTCACAGAAACCAATACCACTGAATGGATGGGTAAAGCTGAAACAAGTTGACAGAGAGAGGAAAAACAAAAAGGGCAAAATACAGAAACAGACTCCAAAAGGGAAACACTTTATGAGGAAAAAAAAGAAAAGACAAGAAAAGGCCACTGCCAGGAGGGTCTTCCTCCCTCCCCCTTCAGTAATACATGTAAAATAAAACCAAACCTTCTTCAGTTCTGTGAACGTTGTTCATAAAACACAAGTCCACAACTGTTCTTTAAATAAAGTGTATCAGTTTCCAACAGAGGCTAACAAAATGTATACGATAAAGATTCTCATGAACAAACTGAAAAATGAAGGATCTTTCACTTTAAAAAAAAAAAAAAAACAAAAAAAACCTCCATGCTCAGAATTATTGTTTTATTGTTTCTCCTAATAACTTATTTCATTGTGCATGTTTGAAGACGTGACTGAAATAAATACAAAATATAATATTAGAAACCTGGGGATAGGTGGGGTGAAGGTGATAAATGTCAGCGTTGGATCAAAAAAAAAAAAAGACCTTTTTTCTTTCTTCTATATTTTTTTTCTGAAAATAGACTCACACACACTCACACATGCAAGCTCATGAATGTGACCTCGCACACCCTTTATAATACATGCTGGTATAGTTGTACACCACAATCATCTTAAAGCTCATGAGTCGATTTGTTTGCTTTTTGGTGTGTGTGTGTGTGTGTGTGTGTGTGTGTGTGTGTGTGTGTGTGTGTGTGTGTGTGTGTGTGTGTGTGTGCGCGCAGGCGCATAAATGTATGTATATGCCTGCATACTTGCATGTGTGCATGTATGTTGGTGCGTGTGGGTTTTTGTGCCTACTTTAGTACTTAGGAGGCCAACTGGTCACACAGACCAATCAAAGCAGCTATCACAATTAAATCACACGGATATATGTCTCTCTCTCTCTCTCTCTCTCTCTCTCTCTCACACACACACACACATACACACACACAAATTTTAGCACAATACCTTGACTACTGACATCCTTAAACTAAAAGCCAGGTAAGACTAGGCGATGCTGAGTATGCCAGTATTCCATTTCAGCAATTACACCTGGACTGGTAAAACCATGGAAGAAAAAAACCCAAAAAAAGGCATCAGTACCGCAAGGACTACATGAACAGACTTCTGTTTGACAGTAAGTGACCACTCCGGACTGTATGCAACCTCATCACCCAGTCATCAGATTCAACGCAAAAAGTTATTTCACCAATGGTAGCCACAAGACACTTTCTACAAAAAAGACAGGGCCACAAAGACAGAAAAAAAAGTAAATGGAATTCAACGAAGATTTTAAACAGACAAAAAAAAACAACAAACAAACAAAACCAAACAAACAAAAAGAGGCAAAGAGAGTGACACTGACAAAACAGTAAATGACCAGCAGGACATTTTTTGCAGGTAGAGAAACCAACCAACAGTGAAAGATTCCCAAACATCCCCACAGAAATAGGAATCCAGTAAGAACATCAGAAACAAAATAGAACACAATGAAATGAATCTGTGCCAGAGCCTGCTCTGAGCTGACATGGTGTGGGCTGGATCCAAGCTGAACTTGAACTGAAAAGTTGGTTTGTTTTTTCCACATGCCCTTCAAACATTTACATAAAACAGAGGTAGTTTTGTTTACCCTCACAAAACAGTATACACCTTGGAATCTTGTCTGCTCTGGTGCAAATTTAATATGTTCTTGTGCCATGAGACTGATTTACAGACCGATTTGAAGAGACGATAAAAAAACAAACAAAAATACTATTAGCAAATGCTGAACTGTTTTCAAGCTATGCACCGACCAGAACCCCTATGCTGTCCCTCCCCAGAGAGGCATACACAAAAATGTGCACAAAAACTGTGTTCTTCATAAGTCAAACAAACAAGTTATAGGAACTGAACTGAACTGAAGCAGATGACCGAAACTTGAAAGGCATATTATTACAGGTCCGTTCTAAGGATGTCCTCCATCATCCTGACGCTGTAACTAGTCCAAAAGACCAACACAGACCCCATCTAAACAACACAATGGACTGCTCATACTTTGAAAAACAAATTCACATGGCCACAAACAAGAAACAGCTGTAGCATGTTGTCAACTGCTTAAAAAATGAAGCCTTTTTTTAAATAATTATAGTTTTCATACACAAGACTCTCTCTCTCTCTTAATGTTAAAAAAGCACATTCTCGCAAATTTTCAGCATCTGTAAAACAAACAGCAAAAGTTAAAGACTGATAAACAAGAAAACCACTGTCTATGAAAATGTTCCCGGTGGCTGATCTGAAATTCAGCTGACACCTATCCAGTAACTGTGAATAAAAATGCTGCAATAACTTCATGGAGATGGTGCTGATCCTAACTCTTCAACTGATGGTGGCAACAGCAGCCAGCGTGGCCAAATTCTGCAGGTCTCCAGGGTGACACTTGCTCATGTGACTTTTCAGCTGCTCTGTCCGTGCAAAAGCAGATTGGCATTGTTCACACCGATAGGGTTTCTCCCCTGTGTGGATTCTCTGATGCCGAATAAAGCTGGACTGCTCACTGAAACCTTTGCCACAGAACTGACACACAAACGGCTTCAGACCCTGAATGGATGCGCATATGTGAGGTCAAGGAACTTGACTGGGTGAACGCTTTGCCGCATGTCGAACACTTGTGTGGCTTAATGCCAAGGTGGATTAGTTTGTGATCTTTTAAACCACGATTTGAGGTGAATGTTTTCTGGCAGACGTTGCAAGTGAAAGGTTTCTTCCCCATATGACCTGCCAAGATGTGTTGCCGAAGATCTGCTTTATGCTTGTAGGTATTTCCACATAGTTCACATGAGAATGGTCTTTCACCTGTGTGACTCCGACTATGAGCCTCCAATTCAGACTTTGAGACACAGATCCGGTTGCAGACACTGCACGACAAAGCTTGATCTTGATCTATTTTGTGCTGCACAGTCATATGCTTCTTCAATGAAACACGCTGAGTAAAACCTTTACCACATATTTCACAAATCCAGTCCTTCTTTGCCTTGCCAAAACACCTTTTGGATCTGAATAATGTATCTGTAAGGAGACTACCCTCCACTTTCATAGTTTTATTTTTCTTCCGTCTGTTACTTGGAATCACTGTCGTGGAAGTCTGATATTTTGATTCTTGATCACTGGATTCCGATAAAGGTTTTTCATCTTTAACGGGAGAGTCGTGCCCATCAGTTACATCATAACTTTTGGCTGGCTCTCCTTCCACTATATGAATGGACTCAACTCCATGCAGATCAATAACTCTTGGACTGGAGGCATTCCCCATATGGTCCACATTCACCTGATCCACAGCTGAGCAAGATGAATTGTCCTCAAAAACCGCTTGTGATTCAATAATTGTAACACTGCCTGTTTCATCTGTATGGTAAACTTGAAAATAATTTTGGCTGGCAATGGGAGCCTGGTTGAGATTCGATTATAGTTACAGCTGTTCCATTCTCAACTTGATACGAATCAGCCTGAGGTCCAACGATTGCAAGGGTGGTTGTACTGTCAATATCTTGACACTCCATAGGTGATTCAAACAACTGTCAGCCCACTCATGTTTTCACAAGCGCCAGTGTCATCTTGGGAGTTATGAACTGTCACAGTCAAGGCATTCTCATCATCAACACAGGGAATGGTTTCTGACTGAATAACTCTTACAGTTAAATCCTTGACGTTGTCAGAACCAGTCTCAGATGTGGCATTTGCTGGAACGGTTGTGCTTTCAGTATGAGAACCAGTTTGGGATTCAATCATTTCAAGAGAAGATTTAGTTTCTACATACTCAATCTTTTCTTCATTTTCAGCTACCTCAGCTTTGACATCTCCACTTTTCACCAATTCAATGTCTGTGTCATTTACAGGTGAGGCTGGAAAATCACTTGTATGTCCTGTTTGTGATTCTATGACTGGCAAACACTGTGTAACTGTGCCATCATATTTCACCTCTATGACTTCCGGAGGTATGCCTGTCCCACCACGTCTGACCTGAACTTCAATTATTGTGGGTACCATTTCCTTGTTATCAACTAAAGGTTTGACAGTGACAGAGCCTGAGGTGTCCTGTTCTTCATGTGTCAACTGCAACTCAGAAATACCTGGATGTTCTACAATTGTATATTCAATGACTTCAGCACCTGAAAATCTTTGTGAGCTATCACCGGTGGAGGGTAAAGGCTCACAAATGGCACTGGTACTTGATGAGTAGACACAGCTTTCCTCCACAGATGTGTGTTCATCTGCTGGACTTTTTGAGACAGTATCGTGAAGATCTTCTGTTGACTCCACAACGATTGTTGGACCAGATGGTATGTCACTGGCAGGACTGCAACCTAAGTCATGGTATGTGTCCACTGGATGAACCACCATGACTTGGCCCATATGAACATCTTCGGCATGCACTGAAGCTCCATCATACTCCCTGCATGCCTGCACTACAACCACTGGTTCTGAAGATACAATCTGAGGACGCGATGTATTTGAATGACCCCCCTTTCCGCGAACAAGCTGAGCTCCATGCACCGTCTCCTGGTGAAGTTTGAATGGTTCTGGTCGAGCAAAAACAGCTGGACACTGAGTGCACTTGTATGGCTTTTTCTCCCGTGTATGCGAACGTGTCGGTTTCTACCCCCTAGATCAGAGAAAGTCCTTGAACAGTACATGCAAGCAAAAGGCTTTTCTCCGGTGTGAGTGCGAATGTGTGCTTTCAAGGAACCTGACTGTGTGAAACACTTTCCACAGTGACTACACTTGTGAGGTCTTATACCTGTGTGAATCAGCTTATGTTCTTTCAAAGTGCGACGATCAGAAAAGGACTTGTTACAGACATCACAAAAGTAAGGCTTACAGCCCCAGTGCACAGTGCTGATATGGTGAGCCAGGTTAGCATTTCTTGGATAGGAGGCAGAACATATTGGACATACAAAAGGTCTTTCCCCTGTATGAGTTCTTCTGTGTATTAGCCATTCGTTCTTAGTGATGTAGCCTTTATTGCACACTTCACACTCATAGGGTCTTTCGCCTGTGTGTGTCATCATATGGGTCTTCAGGGATGACTTCCTTCCAATCTTTGCACCACATATTTCAAATTTGATATGTGCTTAACAAAACAGGATCATTTTTTGGCAAATGAGTAAGTTTGTGCTTCTTCATAACATTATTTGTAGAAAATTTTTTATTGCAGACATCACACTCAAACAATCTCACACCAGTGTGAGTGGCTTTATGAGCTTTGAGTAGACCATTCCTTCGAAATGTAAGTGGACACTCATCACACTTGAATGGCTTTAAGCCAGTGTGGACTTTGTCTGTGTGTGTTTTCAAATAGTCCATCTTCATAAACGCTTTGCCACAGACGTTACACATGTATGGTCTCTCACCCGTGTGGGTCCTCTTATGTTGCTGAAGATCAAAATTTCTACGATAAGTCTTGTCGCAAAGATCACAGGCATAGGGCCTCTCACCTGTGTGTTGTCGCATGTGGGCCTGGAGATAATAAGAATATAAAAAGCCTTTGCCACAGATGTCACATACAAACAATTTCTCATCTCTGTGCCACTGCCCATGCTTCCTGAGAGTAGCTTTGGACCCAAAGACTTTGTTACAAACCTCACATGTAAACAATGGACCTTGTTCATTTGTCCCCTCTGGAAACTGGATGCCCCCAGGATCAGCAACCTCCTTTTGATGAGTCCGTTCATGGTCCCTCAAGCCTGCTGCAGTGGCATACCTTCTTTGGCATGTTCCACACACATATGGTTTCAGCTCTGTAACGGTTGTACCATGCACTTCAGGAGCACGTTCTGGGGGCTCTTGAACCATCTCACTAGTGTCATCTAGTTTAAGCTGAGAGATTCAAGGTTTTGTTGGAGACACAAGATTCTTTTTCGACATGATTCTCCTGTTTGCGAGGTCTGCCACCTCGACCCTTGCCATCTGTCTTCTTCTTAGCTTGTTTTTTTTTGTGTCCCCCATAAAGAGGCAAGCCTACTCTCCATGGTCCATCATCATCTTCTCTTCTCCTTTTTCTCCACAGTGATGTGTCGATGCCCCGTTTTGACAGAGAAGCTCCGCCATCAGCAGTCTTGAACTTTTCATTACCACCACTTCCTTTTGTTCAAAACAATCATAACTTACATCAATGCTGCTTTCCACTGGCTGTTTCACAGGACTCCTCCGTTTCAGAGTCTTTTCATCTTTCTCTTTACCGGATAATGTCTCATCAGTCCTGCTTTTGTTTAACTTGCTTTTATTTTCACACACTGGTTTATCATCACCATGGCTATCTGGTGCAGGAGCTTCTTCAGTCTCGTTGGGGCGAGGTCTAGCGTAAACAGATCTCACATTTCTGGGTTTTCTCATATACACTGAGCTCATGATGATACCACTGCTACTGCACAACTTCATTCATTGAAGAACTTGGTTCAGAAAGATTGAGATCAAGGATGTACATGAAAAATTTTGGAGTCAGGGCTGTCATCCAGAAAATGCTCCAGGTATGTTCCATCAGCTTACTTTCAGAAGAATGAAGCGTGTGTTGTTCCTGAAACATATTTATCCAAGCCACATAACAGTACAACATTGCAAAAAATATATAATTTGTATCATTTAAAAAAAATGTGTATACACATGCTCTCACTCACAAGTACATCCTCATAACTGAATCTAACCCAACTTTTTTTCCCATAGAGCTTTTCCTAGGACCCAGTAACACACATTGTAGTTCAAACACTGAAACAGTCACACGTAGTACAACAAACAAATTTTGAGCAAACATTACCTGTAATACCTAAAGTGCATTTTGTTCAACTATCTTTGATATGTGAGCATCCTTTGGCTTGACTTGTATTCACTTGTTATGCCCACCATAATCATGTTTCATTTTATTTCTTTCTTCTTTTTTTTTTATTACTGAAAAAAGGAAAAACATCCAGGACTTTTTCTTTCCCTCCAGCATTCAGATTCTAGGTGTCCTATCCAGTGTTCTTTTCAACCCTGTCAACAAAGCAACCAGCAAAACAAAACAAAAAACAAAAAACACTTTTAAATCTTCAGACTTGCAGTACTGAAGGAAGGTGTGGCAGGTAGATCAGGGGTGCATGAAGTCAGGAGGAAACATTTGTTATGCCACTACTGAATTTTTTCCCTTCCATCTAAGACGCAACGTTGCTACCTTGCCTCACTCAGTGCCCTTTCAGCCAGTACAAATGAAGAGGAGATCCTCAACAGTCACACTAATGTATCCTTGACCTGTATCTTTTACAGAGAAATCCAGTGCCCAGAATGGGAAAAAAGAAATATAAACATGCTGTACACAAATTTTAAACTCCAATTTCCCTTAAAACACAGCCCCTCATATGTGCTTTATAGCATATCTGGTCTTGTCATACAAATTCTCATCATTTATCTTGCCTACAAAGTTTAGTTTTTGATGATGTGTAGCAATTTTGAGTATCTATCCTAATTGTGAAGCAAAAACAAAAAAAACTTTGTGAAAACATCTTCACACTCAGTATGCATATTCAGTTTACCACAAGACATTTGGAGTTAACCTCTACATATGCTAGTTTCATCATGATCTGGTCACTAGACAAGCACATGATTGCCAAACTACAACACTGTTGTTGAGAGGATTTCTCAAACCAGACAGCCTGGAAAGAACCACAGTACGCTGGTGCAAGTATTCATTTATACACTAAGAGCATTTTTTTCCAAGGTGTTAAACACATGTATGTGAGGGTAAACACAAACGACTGCTGAAAACAACCTATCCTTTCACTAACTAGTTTGTTAAAAGTCTATGTCCTATCAACAACAATACCAACAGTCTGCAAAGTCTCTGTTGTATGTCCATGTTGTATCCACATCAAAAATGAACCAACCACATTTGATTCAATGTCAAAGGATCCTACAAATATTTGGTGTAAAAAACCACTGTAGGCACACAACTGTTACACACACACACACACACACACACACACACACACACACACACACACACACACACACACACAAAGAGAGACAGAGAGAGACAGAGAGAGAGAATTTTATTGCACATGCTGAATAGGTTGGCCACCATGCTGTAGATTCTGAGTACTAATTAAGTTACATAAATATCTAAAAACTGAATGCCTCAATCTTCAGTCAGCATTTTCTGATTTTTGTACAATTGTAGACGTTTTCAATCTGAGTACTAATTAAGTTACATAAATATCTAAAAACTGAATGCCTCCATCTTCAGTCAGCATTTTCTGATTTTTGTACAATTGTAGACGTTTTCTATCTGATAGAGAGCCACTATGACTGATCTGATACTGAATATGGCTGATCTGATACTGACTATCCAACAGTAACACTGTCCATCTGCAAGCGACCATCTGATGCAGACACTGACCATCTGCTATTAATGCACAACCAGCAGCTCAAACTACACCAGTTTTCTTTTCATCTGACCCGATTTCTGCTTTGACTTTGTCAGCTCCAGACAGAGAGACAACACTTTAGAAGTTTGTCTGGTAGTCCCAGAAAGGCACCACAGTCAGAATTGAACTGCTACTGTATGGGAACCTAGTCAACACACACAGAAGACAGTTATGGTGAAAACTTGATTCATCCCCATTTCTTTACACACATATACAGCTGTTAAACTGAAGTCTTAGTCAAGGCAGTTTTTTACAACCAAGAGTACCACAGAGGCCACCTCAGAACAGAGAGCTGTTAAAAACAGGACCAAGTAGAAAATTACATCCAAGGTTTTCATTTCTGACCCAGTCAGCAGTTCTTAAATCTTAACAGACAAATCATAAAAGATTTCAATTCTATCGCATTCCACATGTTACCAAGAGTTACATCAAACTGGAAATTACAGATCTAAAAAGAAAATTTGTCTTTAATTACCAACGTCCGAGATTTTAGTTGCTGCAGGCACATCTGATCCAGTATACTGAACAGCAAATTTTCAGAATATACATGTACAATACCCAAACATAATTAACCCAGTTGTAAATGATATACATCCTATTCATATCATACAAACAAGTTTTTAAAAGACTGTTTGCAAAGCACCATCCTAATTTCTGTGCAAAGTTGCACTGGTTTGCAGCACAGCCCATAATGCTGCATACTTAAAAAAAAAAAATCTTTTTGGAACCGTCATTTTCTTGTGCGCTTTGCCTACATGCAACTCCTACAACAGCCCCATGCAGTATTTTTTTTCATGCAAATTTAGCACAGAGCAGCAATGTTCCACAACTAAATAAAACACTACTGCCACAAATTTGCACCCCATTATAAGCTGTCGCTGTGGTGTTCTCACAGGGTACTGACTGGGCACAGAGTAAACAACTGATGTGACCAAGCCACAGGCACCATCAGTGATAAAACTTGAAGCACTATCTCCTACTGGATAATGTAGGGGCGAGACTGGCCATTTCCCACAGGCAACACATGTTCTGTATTAACACCATCGGGGCAACTGTGAGACTTACGAGGTGGCTCTAGACGGCCTTGTGCTAACCACCTTGCAGATGTTTTCATCAACAGCAGAGGGTCCTCCCAGGTTCTTGTCCTCAAGAACAACTGGGACTAGCCAGAAGAAACTAGATGTCCACCAATGGGGCAAAAGACACCGCCAGTCTACAGCCTACAGTCGGTTCATAGTGTAAAGGCCGTACACTTCAGCTTCAGATCCCATACAGTGCTGATCCCTGTGCTCCTGTCTTATCAAGATTATAACACCTGTTGTTCAACAGCAAATCATGGTATGCACCTTTACGAGGTAAGCTAGTGAAGACTTGCCTCTGTTCTATTTCGAAACACAAGAATGACCAGCTAACACCTCTGATCTGAGACATAAAAATATGACCTGCTTAGATAGTGCCTTCCCCATCACCGTCTTCACACCTCAAAATTCTGCAGTGTCTGGAAGTAGCAAGCAATAAAAAAAAACTAGCATGCGCAAGTTTTGCCTCAAGTTGGGAAATATTATATTTTTTTTCTTTTTCCTTTGTGACAGATTAGATATTTTTTGCTACATTATACTTTTGCACAATGGAAGTCAACAAATACCTCAAAGATACAGCAATTGACATGACTCAAAACAAACACAAATGAATGAAGAACTGCACAACAAATGCTTCCTAAGCAGTCTGGCAGCCACTGTGCATGGCATGGTCATACTTAACTTGGTCAAGGTGGATTGTTTGGGTCAAGATACTACAAACAATCCCATCAAAAGGTCTTACTGTACAACAGATTCCATCACAAAAGAAAAACAACAAAATCAGAGCTTACATTACACTCATTTGGTGTTAAAATGAAAAATATTACATTCATTTTTCTATTTCTTCATTTCTAAAAAGACCACACACAAAAAAAAAGAAAGAAGGAAGGTAAAAAACCAATCTTTGATTCACATTTATAATCCAGCTGATGAAATACCTTTTAGGATATACATGTGTTTAAAGACAAAACAAAATATTGAACTAAAAAGAAAAAAACAACATTCAAAAGAAATCAAGATAAAAGTTAATTTGATTCCTGATGTTCACTGATAGTTGCCACAGCAGTAGCGAGGGTGACCAAATTCTGCAGATCACCAGGGTGCTCCTTGCTCATGTGCCTCTTCAGCTGCTCTGAGCGGGCAAAAGCAGCTGGGCAGTGATCACACTTGCATGGCCTTTCCCCTGTGTGGATTCGCTGATGTCGCATGAAGCTTGACTTGTCTGAGAAGTCTTTGCCACAGTAATGACACATCAACCTAACACCCAAGTGAATACGTTTATGGTTGCTCAGTGAGCCCCACTGGGTGAAGGTCTTGCCACAGGTTGGGCATTTGTGAGGTCTGACGCCCTCGTGGATCAACTTATGATCTCTCAGACTGTTCCTTTCTGTGAATGTTTTTTGACATATCTCACAAGTGTAAGGTCTCTTGCCCATGTGGGCCACAAGGATGTGCTGCCGAAGATGAGATTTCAGTTTGTAAGCATTGCCGCACACATCACAGGTGTAGGGTCTCTCCCCTGTATGTGTCCTCCTGTGGTCCTCCAAAAGATTTTTGGCCACACAGGCTTTGTTGCAGATATCGCAGACAAAGCGACGATCTTCGTTCACTTTGTGAATAACAGCAAGGTGACTCTTCAGAGCACTTTTAACAGTAAAAGCCTTTCCACAAACCTCACAAATCCAGTCTCTTTTTCTTTTGCCATATGCACTTCTCTTGCGAGTTTTTATTGTATCTCCAAAAACAGAAGCATCCATTTTCATAGTTGTAGGCTTGTTCTTTCTGTTGAATCGTTTATTTGTATTCACTGGCATGGGTGGCTGGTATTTTTCTTCACGATCAAGGGACTCCAGTAAAGGTTTCTCATCTTTAACACTACTATCATTGTTATCAGTTCCATTACCACTGGCAACTGTGTCGCTCATGATAATCTCAATGGTCCCAACTCCTTTCAGATCAATAATTCTTGAACCTGAGGTATTCTCCATGTGGTCTGCATGGCTCTGATTTCCAGGTGAGCTGGACTGATTGTTCTCAAAAATAGTCTGCGATTTAATGATAGTAACACTCCCGGTTTCATCGGCCTGATACACTTGGCAATAATTTGGAGGACACTGAGAACCTGCTTCAGATTCAAGAACTGTTATAGTTCTAGCATTCTCAATGCAATAGGAATCAGTCTGGGATCCAAGAACAGCCAGGGCTGCAGTGCCAGCATCCTGAGAATCAACTTTGGATTCAATAACCAAAAGTCCTGTTGCATTATCAGCATCAGAGGAGCTGTCCTGGAATTCACTGACTGCTAAAAATGATGTTTTCTCAGATTCATCTGCGCCTGGTGTGGACTTTTCAGTGGCACTTGCATTTCTTGCATAACCAAAGATGATTTGGGATCCAGTGCTTGCTATAGCTGTCCCATTCTGAGCATCATCTGAGACATTCCCAGACTCCGGAACAACAACATTCCCAGCATTGTGAGTGCCTGCTTGGGATTCAGTGTCTTCTAGAGTTGTTTTGTTTCTTGCATATTCAATCTGTACTTGTTCATTTTCAACATACTCAACTTTAAAATCTTCTTTTTCAATTTCAAAGTCATCTGCTGCTGAGCCTGGAAAACAATCTTCTTGTTCTGTCTCTGGTTCTGATTCAACAACTGACTGTGCGACTGAGCCATCGTATTTCACTTCTATGACCCTCTCGGACATGCCTTTCCCACTATGTCTAACCTGTACCTCAATAACAGTAGGCATCATGTCTTTGTTATCAGCTTGTGTTCCACTGACCACAGAACTTGAGGTGTCTTGTTCTTCATGCATGAGCTGCACTTCACCGTTGTCAGGGTGTTCTACAACTGCACACTCAATCATCTCCGAACTTGATGAATTCCGAGAATGACTATGATTAGAGGGCAACATATCATGAACTACACTTGTATCTGATAAATTCACGTTTTTTCATCCCTGATGTTTGCCCACTGGCTGTATTATTTGGTTCAGAGTCTTGAACGTCGATTGACTCCACAACAATTGTTGGGCCAGAAAGAATGTCAGTAACAGGATTAGAAACATAAGTTTCCACAGGCTGAACCACCATAACTTGATTCACAGATGTCCTAGAGGTCTGCTTTGAAACTGCAATGCCAGGCGGTGGGACTGCCACTACTGGCTCAGAAGTCATGTTCCCTGTAGACTGGGAACAACTCCCAGAAGCACAGGAAACAGTGTCCTGAAAGTTTCCCCCCTGATGAACCACCACAGCGGATGAAGAAGGCAAGGCAGCACGCACAGGGGGCTTGCGGACAATATTCAATGGAACTGTGGTAAAATCTCCATGCACAGTCTCTCGGTGGTGTTTGAATGGCTCTGGTCGAGCAAATACAGCGTGGCACTGGGAGCACTTGTATGGCTTTTCTCCAGTATGTATTCGAACATGGCGAATTCTGGATCCTGTGTCAGCAAACCTCTTTGAGCAGTACATGCATGCATATGGCTTCTCTCCAGTGTGAGTGCGCACATGCGATCTTAAAGAACCTGCTTGTGTGAAACTCTTTCCACAATGACTGCACTTGTGAGGTTTTAATCCCAAATGAATCAGCTTATGATCCTTCAAGTGCCGAGGATCTTTAAATGCTCTATTACATGTTTCACAAACATAAGGTCTGTCATCATAGTGATAACCTTTAATATGGCGAATCAAACTCTCATTTTTTGCATATGCAGCAGGACAAATGTGACATGCAAAAGGCCTTTCCCCAGTATGACTTCTAACGTGAATCAGCCATTCATTTTTTGTTATGTAGCCCTTGTTGCAAAATTCACACACAAAAGGTCTTTCACCTGTGTGCGTCTTCATGTGAATCTTAAATGCCGACTTCTTACATATTGTTGCACCACATATATCACATACACAGCGTTCTTTTTCAGCACGTTCTTGCACTGAGACTGGCTCTTTCTTACGCACAGGGCTACGTGTATGAATACGCATGTGCTTCTTGAGAACACTTCTTGTGGAAAATTTCTTGCGGCAAACTTCACACTCAAATAATCTAAGACCAACATGTCTCTGTTTGTGTGCCCGTAAAGCAAGATTTCTCTTAAAAGACTTAGGACACTGATCACACTTGAAAGGCTTGAACCTTCTTCAACTTGGTGGATTTGTCGGTGATGCTTCAAGTAGTCCATCTTGATGAAACCCTTTCCACAAACATTACAAGAGTATGGTCTCTCACCCGTGTGGATTCTCTTATGTTGCTGGAGATCAAAATTTCTTTAAAAAGCTCTTGTTGCAAAGGTCACACACAGGGGGTCTCTCACCAGTGTGACGAAACTGATGGATCTTCAGGTTCTTCTCCTGGGAAAAACCCTTACCACATATGTCACATACAAAGGGTTTCACTTCACTGTGAATTAATCGATGCTTTTTCAGTGAACTTTTAAATCGAAAAGCTTTGTTACAAATGTCACACTCAAACTGCTTATAAGGTTCTGTTCCTTTTGGAAGCTGGATGCTGCAGTCACCAACAGCCTCCCCTTGATGAACAAGCTCATGTTCTCTCAAGCCAATGTCAGAACCATACCTCCTTTGACATATACTGCAAACATAGGGCTTCAATTTTGTAATGCTCATGTCGTTGCATCAGGATCAGTTTTATTGCCTGTTTGGTATCTCTTTGTTCTCTTTATCTTTTATCTTGCGTTTCAGCAAATTCAAAGTGTTGCTGGTGACAAACGTTTCTTTTTTCCGCAGGGACTCTCCGTTGGGATGGAAGCTTCATCAAACTTTGACTTGCTTACTACCGAAGATACTTTCTTGTCCTTGCTTCCTGATTTATCCATCGCATGTACATTGGGTAGGCTTAAAGCAGTTGACTTTCTATTGACTGAATTTTTCACTGCCTTAGCAGGCCTACCGACCTTACCCTCTTTTGGACTTTGTGGATGGAAAGGGCCCTTCATTGACACAACTCTCTACCATAGTGGACAAGCCATCAGCACGGCCTTTCTTGGACTTCTTTCCCCCACTGCATTCAATTTGACCTGGAGAGTGGTCAACGCCTGAATCAGAGCGGTCTCTCACTGACTGTTTCCGATGATTCCTGTCAGCTTCGGCAGATTCTCCACCAGATTCAAGCTTGGAAGATTTTTCAATCAATCTGCTTCCGTTTTGACAAACTGGCTTATCTAGATCAGCATCAGCTGGTTCAGTAGCCTCCAGAGTCAGAGGTCTAGCATACACAGACCTTACATTTCTTGGCTTTCTTATGTATAATGACGACATGATGATGTCAATACAACTGCAAAACTCAGCAGACAAAAGTCAAATATATAAATCCACAAGTCTTTTCAGAAGATGAGGCAAAGAAGCATGCTGATTTTCCGCAGAATGTCATCCAGAAAACTAATCCAAGTGGCATCAAACACCTGCTGTAAGATGAATGCTGTGGCTGTGCAGATCCTGAAACATATTACCAAGCTACATAACAATACATTCAGCCTTTAACATATTTTTTAGTTCGGATTTTTTTAACACATTTCTGACTAAACAACTAAATCAAAACTGCTTCCCTTTATCTAACCATTTAAATCAGCAGACATTTAATAAACAACGGCTGTATTAGAGTTTTAAATGCTTTTATTTAGATACTTGTATGTGAATGCATAAAACAAAGTACACAAGCAACTAAATCAGTTTCACTGGGACTAACAACATGAATGTATCATAGCACACCATTTCAATCTGACACATAATCTTTTTATTTTTCTGTCCTAACCTCTGCGCCACCTCAGAGGCAGTGCACCCATGCCGCTCATTCCAACTCCCTGTCAACAGTCACAGCCTGGTCGGTCCCGCCGCAGCCCCGGCATCAGCAATCCACAGGGAGAGCAATCAATGTCAAGTCGTCAAGAGGCAACCCACCAGAGGAGACACTGCACTGCTGCTGAGTCACTTCAGTGGTGTTCAGTGCCACCTGTTCTGATCTAACATACGCAGGACACCACCCACTAAGCCCCTACTGATGAGAATAACTGCTTAGTCGCGGAGCCAGCGTGAGTGAGCTCTCCCTCCAGAGGGCGCCACCACATCTGTCCAACGACATCCCCCATGGACTTGCCGATACCGGTGACCCTGATGGAACCAAACCAAGGCCACAGACGTGCAGAGAACATTGAAACTGAGGTCACCATGAGAGCAGGGCATGAAGGCACACAGAATTTGAAGCATTTTTTTTTCATGCTGATAAATGAGAATGAGGATGATTAAGACGATGCTATGGGATTCCATTCTGGTCTGAGACTACACGATAGGGCTGTACTCTACACTCCTTTCATAATATATCCCGGCGTCAACCAGGCCAGAGAGATACAGGCTCCTGCAGTGTTGGTCAGGAAATTTGAGCAACACTCTCCGAAGCGCATCCATTAAGTGGATGAAACTCAACTGTGTGGTCCCAGTCTTCCCAGCTGAATTCACAGCAAACTCAACTCTGGGTAGAAGCCGGTCGGGGCAGAAATACCCACATGACTCTGATGGGATTTGAACCCACGACCTCCCAGCCGGGAGTCCGCGACGCTAACCACTTCACCACGGCGGCTGGTATCTGACACATAATCTGTACAACCATCTTTTTCGTCCTTATATAACCATCATGCATGACTTTATCATGAATTTCTCAAAGTAAAATACAAATCTATCAACTTTCTGACAATAAAACTACTCAACTTGGAAGGAAACTGATAGTGTAAAACTATGTGACACTGTGCCCAAAATTAAAAGAAAGCCTAGCCTCTCAATGTTATTTCTGTGAGCATAAACTGATGAATGCAGCATCATCAGAATTTACATCTGTTGTTTCAAATGTGCCGATACATTTATAAGGACACATACATACATGTATACAGAGTTTTATGAATAAATCATTTAGTCTGCATTTCAAACTTTATTAGCCAGCAAGTTAGTTACTAGCAAGGAGTCATAAGAACAATAAAGTTTTTTGTGTATGTGGCTTTTTTTTTCCTTTTAATAATAAACGATGTATTACTGGTCTGGAGCAACCAGACATTCACTCATACTCATCTTAGACCCTAGAATTCAGTCCATATATCAGAGGTAAAAAAAAATGCCTTAAAAACTGAAAAGTACATTTAACTTCCTATGATCTTTCTGCCATTTGGCTGCCAGACTTCAGCATCCATTCCCATACCTCCCCAAAAATATTTAATCCAAATATATACATGTTACTGGTGCCAACCTGCTCAGGCTATGACTTCTAATCCATACATACACTAAAGTGGTCAATAATAGTATTTAATACTATGTTTAGACTATGACTTACGTTCCATATAATTACCCAATAAAGTGGTCTATGATACCATGCTCAGGCTATGACTTCTATTCCATATATCCAATAAGTGGTCAATAATACCACTTTCAGGATCAGGAATGAGTGACCACTACAAAGTGGTCTGATAATATCTTTTGAGGATCATAAAATTAGTGGCTGCAATAATGTGGTGTAATGTGCCCATTTTGAGGATAGGGAAATAAGCGACAGGAAGAACACAGTGACTTCCATTTCTGATAAATTTCAATGAATGAAAAATAACCAACAAAGATAAATACATTTATGCTATCAAAAAAATTGGGGGGGGGGGGGGGGGGGGGGGGGGGGGGGGGAAGAGTCCATAAATATATTGATCCAGCCTGAACACCCGAATATCAGCTTCAATACACTATACAGAATGAAACCTCTCCAGTTGTCTGATTAGAAAAGACTGGGTGTGACAATTATCAAGTCATCTGATTTCAGAGACTGGCTATGGTACTTATTTTGTCATATGAAAAATTGGTTATGTTACTTATCAAGCCATCTGATTTGAAAGACTGAAAGAGATAATTCATCAGAATGGAATTTATCATCATGTTGGGCATTTTCAAAACAGCCTTCAGTTCTATGTTCACTGAAGAGAACAGGGTAACATGAACTATCCAATCTTTTTGTGAGTGATCACAAAGGCAAAATCTACATTATCCTCTCCTTACATGGCCCACATATTTTTTCAATGCAGTGACATGCAGATCTGATTCTGTGTCAACAAGAAATAAATCTTACCACTGCGCTTTGCCTTTTTGCACCTTGCAATACCCAGTCTAGACAGTTGTCTTCATGCAGTCTTTTAAACCCTTACTGCTATCCATCTCACAAAGCAAATGGAGCTTTACGTTCTTTACATCTAATACAAACTGGTCACTTGTCTAAAAATTTAGTCATTTTTCTGCATTTCAAATCCATGCAGTAAAGATTGCTTAATGACGCAAAACAAGAAAAAGGGTTTAAAGACAAAGAAATAATCAGATTAAAAGGTCAAGAAAGACAACTCTTCATGCCAAAAATTCCATTCAACACAGCATGTTTTGTTAGCTCATGAAAGCTTTCATGTCTGTAAACTGAACTAGCAAGCCAAAACAAAAGAAACCAAGGTAATAAATAGTACTGTAATAGCTCGAAACATTACAAACTATCCAATCACATGTACCAGGAGACTTTGAAATCACTGCTATTACTGTGGTCAATGTGACGACAGCTGTCTGTAAGAAGGTGTGATCAGTATAAACATCACAAGTGACATTACATTCATGGCTGATTGTTTCTAAGATGTTGACATCGGTTCACAACACATCTTCTGTACTTGTTTATTTGCAAGCTTTTTACTCTTCACATCTCAAAATCACAGTAAATGCTATTGCTGTCCACAATCTGTCAACAGGTCCATAGCAATGAAACCAAATAGGCAAATGGATGAGTATCCAATCAACTGGATGCCAATGTGAATGTGGCCATGAAGATCCATGAACACTTTTTTTTTTCCTGTAATGAAATTACAATTTTTGCCAGAAAACTTTTACTTCCTGATAGTTTGTTTTTTTTTCTTCTAAATTACAAATAAAACAAAAGAAAAATACCAAAATATTAAGAACAGAATTCTAAAAAATCTGCAAGCAAAAGACAGGCAAAGCTTTACACTTTCTATTCCCATCAAACTTGGTTCCCTTTGATCAGAAGATGACCGATTAACATCCCCCCCCCCCCCCCCCCCCCCCCCCCCCCCCCCCCACCCACCCCAAAAAAAAAAAAAAAAAAAGGAAATAACTTGTGTCTATTCTGTCATCTCAACATCCTCAGTGAAAAGCCAAGTGACAATGACATCCTATGGGCACAGCATCAGGATCAACAAGTGAGTTAACTCCCCTCCTCTCTAGTTTTTTTTTTCCCTTCTACTCCTTGATTTGCACTGGCTGTTAAAGGCTTTATGATAGGGTCCGAAGAGGCCACCACAATGCAAAGAAGTCAGCCTCACTTTCCTTTTTTTTCCATGATAAACACAAGTAAAATAAATATCAACATTTGTATTGTACTTCACACCTTGCGTTCTGTCACGTTAGAGTGTGCAGAAAAGACAATCTGGAAACAAAATGAAAACTTACTTGACCTAATGAAAAAACAAGAAGAATCATTTTAATTCTATACAGCAAATCTACAACTCCCTTCATGTCCACTCTGCTCTGTCTTGTTGACTAACTCAAAATATGTAAAAAATCAACTCAACAAAGGCTGACCTGGAATTATCCCTTTCCGTCAGTTAACCTGGTGACTCACCAGCATCACATTCAGATTGTACTTGATCAATTTTGAAATACTTCTTTAATAATAAAAATGATGTAACAAAATATGGGCCAGAAACCCGCAGGAAACTACCCATCACTGTTGAACTAATTACCATTACCAGCATTTATCAATTATTTCATCTGCTTACGCTTACTTTATATGTCAATATGAATCATAATATGAATATACCCATCTTTGTTATATCATGTTGGCATGGGGATTTTTTTTTATTCCTAACCCTCCTTTTACAGAGCATATTTATCATGTCAAACTAAACTGCAACTTATTGCCAGTTTCCTAATCCTGTTTGGCTGATTTGTGGCCAACGAGTGGTGCAAGACCATCAGAGAGAGAGAGAGAGAGAGAGAGAGAGAGAGAGAGAGAGAGAGAGAGAGAGAGAGAGAGAGAGAGAGAGAGAGAGAGAGAGAGAGAGAGAGAGAGAGAGAGAGAGAGAGAGAGAGAGAGAGAGAGAGAGAGAGTTTTGTGTTTTGCATATTCCTAATTTTTTTGCACTTTTATTTCAGTTTTTTCAGTATTGGCACCCAGACATATGTGCTGAGCTAAGTTGATGCTGGTTAAACGCTGTGCTGCACAACAGTTGTGGCCTTCTGACACCATGCGCATAAAGCATCGCCTTGCCCATCAAAACCCTGTTTCTCTGAGCCAGTCATTTCCATCCACTCCCACTTCTAATGTCTTAAAAACTATGGCAGCATTTGCAAAACTATCTTCACTTAGTTGAATAAACAGCATACGCATCCATGATTACGGACGAATTGAAACTGCCTCTATACGCCAACTGAACATGACCCCAAAGGAAGTCCCATTCAGCAAAAACCTGGACAGGGTGTTCACGACAACTTTAAGTGAAACATTGAAAAGAAAAAAAAATAACCTTCAACAAATGGTAATGTCTGAATCTTCAGAAAAATAAAATTATCAAGTTCCAGTTTCTGACCATTTTGGGAAGGGGGGGGGGGGGGATGATGTTCATCCAAATGTAACATCAATTCATTAAATGCATCATACAACATTACTCTGTGTACTGAGGAACAAAACTGCTTTTGCTGTAAAAAGATACGACAGCATCAAGATCAGAAAATGTTTTGTCGACTGAATGTTCATTATGCTCAGGTTGTATCAATAATTCTCAGCTCTTTGCTTGGCAAGCTGCAATTTTCATCACTTCTTGTTGCTTAATGAAATCACTAACTGATGTTAAAAAAAGGATTCTCTAAACCCGCCACAGTTTATCATTTTGGCTGATAACTTTCTGCATCATGATCAACAGTTTATAAGCTGATTTTCTTATTCTTTCTTTTTTTAACTAAAACAAAAATAGATCTAACAAAATGCAATACCCTGCAGTTTCCCTTTCCTATCAAATGAATGAGTTTATCAGTAGTCTTCCTCCCCCCTTCTCCTGACCTCGCTGAACCTCTCTATTCCATCATTTTACAAATCAATATTCTTCACTCAACACATCTGGTTTTAACACTCTACAAAACCTTCTCTGCATAGAATCATTGCTTGTTACTAACATACTATGGGCACTTTATCATTCTTAAGAACCCTGACAGCTCCACTGACTCCCCCTTTATCATTGTTTCAATTTCATATTAACTATCTGACTGGATTCAACATCCAAACATTTAAACTTGCAGAAACTTTAATTTGTCTTTACTACCAAAGAAGTCAAAAACACCCTCAGTCTCCGGATTAAGTCTCATGCAGGGGTGTGTTTTGTCCCTCCCTTGTCTTGCAGATAGTCACAGACCTTAAGTGACAGGTTGAGGAAAAAGAGGAAGAGGGCTGGGAGGAGCAGATGAGGACAGGGAGACTAAGAACTCTAGATAACAAGAAAGTAGAGGTCCAGAGTGCAGTACACATTCACTGCACATTTGAAAAACAAACAAAAACAGCCACTCAGGGAGGTGAACCTGGCAAATAATGCAACACACACACACACACACACACACACACACACACACTCTGACAGCTGTTAAAAAAATTACAAACAGACTGAAAACAGAGAAAAAGGATGGTGCCAAACTTAATCTATGTGTTCTCTCCAGAAAAGCTGCCTATCTGACACAAAAATTAACGTGATGTTAAAGTTAACAATATAAAAAAAAAAAAACACCAAGTGAATCTAAAGAGAAATCCAATATAACAGTAACTCCAACAGCTCTTACAATTAGCATGAAAAATAAAGAACATCTGGGCCATCTGTACATGTTCTCACTTTGTAATATGTGCATGCATGCTTTTTGTGTATGTGTGTGTGTGTGTGTGTGTGTGTGTGTGTTGTGTTGTTGTGTTGTGTTGTGTTGTGTTGTGTTGTGTTTTGTGTGCATGCACAGTCAACTGTTCCTAACTACCTGAGAAAGACGAGAAAAGCAAGTTGACAGAAGCATGAGAAGGCAAAGATTTTTTTTTTTAAGCTAGAAAGGGGAAAATGTGATTAAACTATGAAGTATTTAAACTCCTTGTCAAACATGTGATTTATAATCAAGAACACTAAAGTATATATATATATAAATGACTATTTTGCCTACCACTAACAATGTGTTCCCAAACAGGCATTTGCCTATCAGTAACAACATATTCACGAACAGGCATTTGACTATCACTAGTATCAGTAACAGTGTGTTCCCAAACTGGCATTTGCCTATCAGTAATAATGTATTCCCAAACAGGCATCTGCCTATCAGTAACAATGTGTTCTCCAACCAACATCTGCCTATCAGTAACAATGTGTTATCCAACAGGCATTTGCCTATCAGTAACAATGGGTTCTCCAACAGGCATCTGCCTATCTGTAACAATGGGTTCTCCAACAGGCATTTGCCTATCGGTAACAATGTGTTCTCCAACGAGCATTTGACTAATCAGTAACAATGTGTTCTCCAACAGGCATCTGCCTATCAGCAACAATGTGTTCTCCAACAGGCATTTGCCTATCAGTAACAATGTGTTCTCCAACGAGCATTTGACTAATCAGTAACAATGTGTTCTCCAACAGGCATTTGACTAATCAGTAACAATGTGTTCTCCAACTGGCATTTGACTAATCAGTGACAATGTGTTCTCCAACAGGCATTTGACTAATCAGTAACAATGTGTTCATCAACAGGTATTTAACTATTAGTAGCAATGTGTTCCCCAACAGGCATCCTACCTTTGTTTCAATGATAGTGCAAAAGCAGTCCAGTGGGAAAATCTTGCCAGCAATCTCTCCCTCCCTCTCACTCTGGATATATTATGGACAGTCAGGGATGTCACACACCAACCTCAACAGCCTGCAAAGTGAAATGAATGGCACAAAAAAAAGTCAGCCATGTATTATTCCAAAGACCATAATAAGTAATATCAAACTTGATGCACAATAACAAGGATCTTATGACCTGCAAGCTCTTAAAATCTCGGCGTAATTTAGAATGCCTGTGAAAAAGTAAATAAGCCATAAGTTTGCTTAGTCAATTTATGATGGTTCTTTAAAAAAGAAAAAAAAAGTATTGTTTTTTTCCTTCTTTGAGGGGTTCTTAATTTTCTGACACAACTGCCTGACTGGAAATGCAGTGTCATCCAATTTCAAAAACAAGGCATGCACACTTTCTAACTGCCCTGCCATGTGCAAACAATGAGAAACTTTCTGTCAAGATGGACAATGACATTTTTTTGTTGTTGCATCAAAAACATATTTGCATGTGAAAACCAAATAGCAGTCACTCACATTAGAGCATTACCATACATCAAAATAAAAGATCTTTCCAGTGACAGGAAATATAATGACCTACCAATCAAAAATAAACTACCAAGCCATTAAAAACTGGAGGACTATTTGAAACAGCATCCATGCATCTGGAGTTCAAAGGTGGCAGTATGGTTTCAGTATTGCACATGCCAGCGCATTTAACATTGCAAAAATGTTGGAGAAAGGGACACAGTAAGTTAGAAAGTGCTACACAGACAAGGCACAAAATATTTTGCGGTTGCCTTAGATGCAGACCAAAGGTGGAGTGAGAAATATAGGGGGAAAAAAGAATAAAATGAAGAAAATGTTGTTCGTGAACTTTACTGTGGAACACATTTCACTATGCACCACTTAACACTCCGGTTCACTGTGCAAGCAAACATTTCCTGAGAACAAAGTTGCCCAAGAATACTCATGTCACAGATAAAAAAAATTACTGTAATAATTATAAGGAGGCCCAAACTGCGACACACACCTCTGAGTTGACTTTCTAGAAAATTGCAAGATACCTACAGTAAACCTTCCTGTGAACAAATATGAAAGCAAATATTCATAACTGACACTCTTAATTCAAGGTTTTACAATGTGTGAGAGTTAGAGTATGAGTGTGTGTGTGTGTGTGTGTGTGTGTGTGTGTGTGTGTGTGTGTGTGTGTGTGTGTGCGCGCGGGCGCGCGTGCGCACACACAGTATTACTTGTTTTATACACAATAAAAAAAATCAAATGATTACTCACAAAAGTCTCAGATTATTCTGAGATTTGGGTGAAACAATCCTCCTTTGAGACTAAGGTTGGCAAGTCTGGATCTGTATTTTTGAGTCTGATACTGACAATACTAATACTGTTGCAAATGCTTTGCAAACAGATGAATTCAGGCTCCACATGCTGCAGTTCCACAGCTATCCTATCAGGCTGCCAAAGTGCCATTAAAATACCCACTAAAAGAAATCTGTTTATATTGAACTAGTCTGGTTGACTGGTTTCAACATTGCATCTCAGTATTGTCTGATTCTTGAGTGATCATTCTGTTTCCACTTCCGACTTTATCTTCTTTTACAGGGATGCTAAAAAAAAAAGTAATTTCCAGAAGAGCCAGCTGATTTTGTATTTTTCATGTGTGAACCATTCATGTTTTATTTAAAATAATCACCCACTTTTAGCACTTAATATTGCTAGTAGGACCCTCTAAAATCTCTCTAAAATGAGCGATCCTTAAATCCCAAAGCAGGGTCCATTCAACAACCTTGGTAAACCAGCTTAAAAAGGCCTCCACATCTCTCCAATCCAAGTAGTACCATAAATGAGCATCTCTGCCACTCTGGTTCTGCCTCTCTCCAAAAACTTAACTGTTCTGAAGTAATTTCCATTACCATCCCCCATCCCACCACACCCCTGACCCCCACCTCAACAACTCCATCCCCCCCACTCCACTCCAACCCATTCTCTCCCCTCGAATGTGCCTACCACTTCTCTAGACCTAAATTGAGCAAACAAGGTTTGGGTTGGACCTACACCTCCCTCCCCCCTGTCTGGCCACTGCCTGCTTTGCATCTCTAACTAGCCTTAGAGGTACTACTACTAGTTACAGGTAGGTCATCTCATAAGTTAAATGGAACTTTAATATAGATTCCATGACCCTGCGCCTCTACAGTGAAGAGTTAATCGCAGTCTGGTCAGTTTGTATGTTGAAGGGACATCACTGACCAAGCTTACACTTTCGTCTACCTCTCTCCACTCTCACAACCTCCTGTCTCATTCTTTTTAATTACAATAATTTTCACTTTAACTAAGTTTAAGGTCAGCAGGCATATCTAGTAGCTAGACCACGGTAACAGCCATATTTCAGACTTGACTCTTTTTTTCACTGAAGGTTCATAGTTTTAACACTCTTGGGATGAAGGGCCCTGATCGTGGCCCCAACTCACACACACATTTTGGACGAGGGGCCCCAATGAGGGCTTGTGTAAGCTTTGAGTGTTTGGAGTGGCGCTCGCTTCACGGCTGACTGATTAGAATATTCATTGACCTTTCACCTTTTGAAAGCAACCAATAGTTGCAGAAATTTTTACCAGGTGAGCAGGGTGTATTTGCAAGTCACTGTCTATGTAGTCAATGCGTGTCAGCAATGGCATCTCAACCCAGTATAACAGTGCTACAAAGCTGGCAATGATGAATTACTTCATAATAAAGGTTCAGACATTGAGGAAGACTTTGACAACAGTAACAAGGATCTTACTGAAAGTGGAGGTGAGAGAAGTTCAGATTCTGAACTCAAAGTGGCTGCACTGTTAGCTCAGGCAAGTGAAAGGGAGAGCGGTTGTAGTGATAGCGACAATGCAGCACAGGTAGAGTAGAGATGAGAGCGTGTGCTGGACATTACAGGGGAAGAGTTTGTACAGTTCATGATGCAAGACTGGCATCAAGATTTTCAATTTGCTCCTGCTGTGTCACCTTTCACTGGTAAACATGGTTTACTCACATCACAAGAATGCCCCCTTTCCAGTCCCCCCCCCCCCCCCCCCCCCCCCCCCCCCCATTCCCTTCGAGTTTTTTTTTTTTTTTTCAACTGAACACACATCATCTGCACAAGTGGTCATGTCCAGACTTTCCGGCAAGGTGTGTGTATTTTATTAAGTTATCATCATTATTATTGTTTGTTTTCGTTTTTTTCATCTCATTCACACACACACACACACATACACACACACACACACACATGAAAGTAATGACAATGATGGATATGACATATTTCTATATTTTCAGGAAAAAAGCAATGGTGCGTAAAATATTTGAGATAGATAATGATTTGTGCTGTTGAGTCAGGTGCTGTTGCTGTTCTGCATGGATGGATAGGAAGCCAAGGTCACCCCTCACACCATGACAGATGTGACCACATGCTGTGGGCAGTTCAGGAAACCCCTGGGTGTCCAGGGTTACATTCAGAACATGGCTACGGTGAAGAAAAGTTACCAGCTGATCTATATTTCACTAGAC
>JADBJO010001826.1:251530-284030 GCA_016801955.1 Conus betulinus
GCAAACTCAACTCTGGGTAGGAGCCGGTCGGGGCAGAAAAAATCTCTTTTGACTCTGATGGGAATCGAACCCACGACCTCTAAGCTGGGAGTCAGCGATGCTAACCACTTCGCCACGGCGGCTGGTCATTCATAAATTATTCATACTGCTCAACTTAAGTCAAAGAAGGCTGTGCGACATAGTGGAAAGAGGTTTCTGCCTGCCGCTTTGCTCAGATAACTTTTGTCCATAGCACAAAAATAGGGGTTAAGTTCCCAAGTGTGCCTTCACTTATGCAGCCTAAAACTCACAAAAAGGGACCTTTTTAGTCTTTGTTAATGCATATGATTTGTAGAATTTTCAGTTTTATGAGCATCTGCCAAGTTTCATGTGTGATAACTATGTCTTATCATACCTTAATCTCAACCAGAAAGTTTGAGGCGCTGTAAGTGTAATAGCAAGTCAGAGGGGTGCGACAGCCAGTGCAATTTGACCTGCTTATGTCACTTGGTTTTACTTGCAACCTTAGCCATTATGGGTCATGTGATCTCAAGAGTGCACTCTGGCTGGAGACCTCATTTTGCACTCACAGACTTCATCGTGCATATATATCAATGAGGCAAACTTCAGTCACACTTTTTTTTTTATCTTAAATTTCTTCTTCTCAGACATCAATTGTGATACTCCTTGCACCATTAAATCTTACTTTCTTTCCTCTTTCTAATTGTGGTGTTCAGTTTTAGATCTGGAGATTTTTTTTTTCCCTTTTACACGTCTTTAAAAATAAAATAGCAAAATAAAAACTTCCCGAACAGCGAAGGCTAGAATAATAGGTATATGCAGTGTCCTGGTGTTAGCAGGAAATGAAAACAAAATGCTAACTTGAACGTTGATATCTGCACGGATAAAATACGCGGTTTTCACCCTTATAGATTTCCAAATTTATCTTGGGTGAACCAACCAACCTGGTTAACAGTGAAGCAGCCGTTTAGTTAAATAGTAATGACATGGAGGACCTACCACAGCAATTTCATTTCAAAACTTGATCAACAATATTAGAATATAAGGATATGGGTAATTCAAGAAGTTACTAACTTTTTAGCATAAACAGACAAACTTACTACTTACCTCTAAACATATTTTTCCATACGATCAGACTCTCTGTCCCATTGATTTTTGTCTCACTTCCGGTTGTAAACCATGAGTTTCGAGAATGGAAAAAGATCGGAAATGTTCGAACCCCTCAGCTTTTCCAAACAATTTGTATGAAAATATAATACAAAACTCTAAACTAAAACGAATCGAACAGTATCTTTCATGAATAGTAATCCACATTGATTTTCATCATGTTTCATATCTAAATGACGACAAAGCACACGCCATGTTCATGTCACTGTCTTCTCTACTAAAAAAGATCGCAAACAAGTGTATGTGAGCCAGAGCGTGGGCAGCCACGGCCAGTCCACAGTAAACAGTGTCGAATACAAATTATTTGTGGCAACGTCAGTTTTCGGTACATAGATACTGTATATCAATATTTGTTTTCCACCGGGACAGACCAGCCTTGTCATACAAAATGATATGATTTTGCAGCCATTTGTAATAACCTTTAATTCTCAGGTTTGAAAAAAAAAAAAAAAATAAATGCAAAATGATTTATGTAAACTGTAGGACTGTTGGAAACGAGGAATCTCTATTTTAGTGTGCCAAAATGTAACGTTAATATTGGCAAAGAGTACCATGGAAAGAACACAACAGGAAACTGACTATGCAACAAAACCAATTGATTCATGTAAAAATAAGGACATAGGTATAACTTTTGTTGTTTGTATTCTGTCAATAGATGATGTCTGAGAATTTGCAGGGGTGATAACCTGTGTTAGAGCTCGCATGCTATCAGAATGATAATCGTTTTCATAGGACAAATGGCACTGGTGGGCATGCCCAAAGCAATCGTCGTGGTTCGGAAATCTGCAAGGGAGGGAATCCATGTCAGAGTTCACAAGCAGCAAAGTGACGGCCCTGTTTTCACACATGTCACTGGTGAATATATCCATAGCAATTATGCCCCATCAGTCCTTTGAGCGACTGGGAGACAGCGAGGAACAATTGTATTGCCCCAATTGCCGTAGCATCAACCACTCAAAGTTGTACACCATTCCAGACGACAAGGCTGACACAACACAGCCTGCTAGTCCGACCCCCACAGTCCCAGTAGGCGATACATCGTTTGGCCAGCTATCATCCATCCCATCAGATATTTCTTCAACTGAGTTGATGAAGATGTAACAAACCAAACCGACATTAGCACAGCATCTCAAACATCGGAGTTTGGCAGGACGTCATCACCAAAAGCGCCCCAGCGTGAGAACCTCAGGCAACGTAAGAACAAGCGACAGCTACGAGTACTGAATATTAACTTCTACGGAGCAAGGAAGAAATGCAGAGATCTAGAATCCCTGATAGATGCTAGTGATCGAGACATTATAACAGGGACTGAAACATGGCTAACGATGAAGTTAGCACAGCAGAGTTTTTCCCATCCTACATGGGCTTCGAATTACACAGAAGAGACCGCCCCACCAAAGACTCAAGAGGGGGACTGTTGTTAGCAGCAAAGAAAGACCTAGAACTTAGTGAAGTGAAAAGTTCAAAAAGAGTAGAACTTCTCAGTGGGACTATTAAAATTAGGGACCAGAGAAAGATGACAGTAGCAGCCTATCATCGACCACCTAAGAGAGTTGACGAAGAGTACTTGACCGCTACAAAAGAAGAAATTACGAGTATGAAGAAGGAGTCAAAGAACAGTGTGTTTGTTATTGGCGGCGACTTCAACTTGCCAAACATAAACTGGACAACGCTAGGCATTCAAGGGCACAGATACCCAGAACGCGTAAACCAGACCTTCCTGGACATCATAGTGGACAACAACTTAGAGCAGCAAGTTGATTACACTACCCACAGAGGAGGAAACATCCTTGACCTCATCATGACTTCACACCCTACTTTCAAAACCAGATGCAAACCTCCACCACCGCTTGGCAACAGTGATCATGATGTCATCCTTTATGACACAGCACTAGCTCCCCTCTGTCCCAGACCACCTCGCCGCGAGATTACTTGTGGAAGAAGGCCAACATTGAGGGGATCAAAGAAGACGTTCGCGAGTTTACCCAGTCTTTCAAGCTTGACCCTAAGTAGTACCAGATGCCGCAGAACATGCTTGGAAGGAGATCAAAGACAAACTGATGCAGACGATGGAAGCGCGGGTCCCAACAAAGACTACATCAGCCAGATATACCAACCCATGGATAAACACCGACATACGTCGGGCTATCTGCAGAAAACAGCGAGCACATAAGAAAGCAAAGAAGACGGGAAAGAAGAGAGACCTAGACAGATACAAGAGACTGCAGGCCCAGACACGTTATATGATTAAACAGGCAAGTAAGAAATATAGAAGAAGAGTTGCATGCAATGACTTCAGGTCCAGTTCTAAGAAGTTTTGGGCATACGTCAAAAGCAAGCGTCAGGATACAGAGGGCGTCTCACCCTGAAGAATAAACATGAGTTCTTGAAAAGCGATAGCCTAGGCAAAGCAGAGATCCTTAACGATCAATTCAAGTCCGTCTTCACACACAAGAAGACACCACTACCATTCCATCCAAAGGACCAAGCCCGTACCCAGATATGCGACTTCAACTAGACTTCAATCACAGTCAGTGTGTGCAGGAGTCTGTAAACTTCTTCAGAATCTCCACCCTGACAAGACAGCAGGTCCGGACAGAGTCCCAGCTTTTATACTGAAGACAGCAACAGGAAATTGCGCCAGCTCTGACGACTATGTTCCAGTTGTCCTTGGATACCAGCCAGGTACCGACGGATTGGAAACAGGCCTACATAGTACCCATCTTTAAAAAGGGTGACCGCCAGCTACCAGAGAATTACAGACCAGTTTCCCTCACGTCTATCACGTGTAAGGTCCTGGAGCATATTCTGCACAGCAGCGTCATGACCCACTTCGGCCAACATCAAATACTAAGCGATGCGCAACATGGTTTCAGAAAACAAAGGTCATGTGAGACACAGCTGATTTCAACCATCCACGATATCGCCAGAAACTTAGCCAGGGGGGAATCAGGTGGACGTAGAAGCCAGCAAAGTGCCTTCGAAGGTATACACTCGTCCCCTGCTGCAGTACTATCTGGAGTCCCTCAAGGCACCATACTAGGCCCGCTGTTATTTTTAGTGTATATAACGACCCGCCGGATGTAGTAAAGGCTTCACATACCAGGTTGTTTGCAGATGACAGTCTCCTCTATAGGAGGATCTGCAGTCGCCGGGATTAAGTCTTGCTACAAGCCGACCTCACTCACTTGGAAGACTGGGAAAACACTTGGCAAATGAGCTTTAATGCAAGCAAGTGCAACACCATCCGAGTCTCTCCGAACAGACACAAGCGAATTTTACAGACAGCCTATACCCTTCACAGACAAACACTGGACACAGTGAGCTCCAGTAAGTACCTAGGCGTGACCATGGCGGATGATCTTTCCTGGACCCAACACGTGGAAACAGTGGCAGCCAACGGGAACAGAATGGTGGGCTTTCTCAAGAAACTTCAGGGACTGCACCCAAGAGATCAAAGCTGCCACGTACACCACCATGGTCAGACCTACACTGGAATACAGCTCCACCGTATGGGATCTAAATTTACAACAAGACACCCAACTCCTGGAGAAGGTCAGAGGAGAGCGGCGAGATACGCCTGCAATAATTTCCACGACAGGACACCAGGCGCCGTGACACGGCTGCTTGAACACCTCAAATGGGACAGCCTCGAAGAGCGTCGGCACCATAACAGGCTTTTGATGCTCTACTGTATTCACAACGGGCTGGTAGACCTCAACCCCACCACATTCTACCGCCCTCAGACAAACGGACTAGAGGCACACAGAAAATCCACCAGGAGCGGGGTAACCCATCCAGTTCTGTACCACTCCTTCTTTCCCCGCACCATCAGGGAGTGGAACCAATTACCAACCAACACCACATCAGCACCTACACTGGAAGCGTTCAGGAGCCACCTGAGCTGCAGTCCCCACTACCTGCAGCCCACCCCCAGTCTCTCCCTGAACCTCCCATCAAACCCATGTACATAGTTTTAAATCAGTTCATCAAGCCAACTAAGCCTGAGACACAGCAAAGCGACAACGCCACAACGCAGAGCCTTTACGCCTAAACGGCCCGGCTCTATACCGGAAGAAGAAGAAGAATCAGCTGAGCAATTCAACCAGAGAGAAACGATGCCAAAGCATAGGTGTGAAACGGTGCGCCTGTAACGCAGACAGTCGAGATTCTGATTGTTATTCAGGCTTGCACTTCAAAATAAAATAATTGGCTTTCTTGATCTATTTGCCTCGCCATAAGCTTAGAAAGCGTGTCTCTATTTTTAATGCAAAAACATGCACTATCCTCCCCTGATTTTTTTTTCTTTCTTCTGGGGCAGATCGATTTAGCCCCATCAGTCAGCTTTCAAGTTCAGTTAGAGAAAGAATATGGGAGTGAAGTGGTATATGCAGGCAGCCAACATCCTGATCTTTATCTTCGCATGCACTTTAAATCTAGACTCTGACTGTTGACCTATTTGCTTGGTCCGTGACCTGAGAAAAAAACAAGAACAACAACATTGTTTTAGATGGAAAGATATTTATATCCCCCAACCCGTCCCCACCCCCTCCCCCACCCGCTTTTTTCAAATCTGGAATAAGTCTATTTTGTCCCTTCAGTCAGCTTAACAGTTCCACCAAAGAGGAGAAAATGCCAGAACATGGACAGGAAACGGTGCGCCTATAATGCAGGTACTGGTTTACAGTTTGACTTCACTTTTTTTTTTTTTTTATCATCGATCGATTCAGATCTATGTATCATGGGTTTGGAGTGACATTTGTTTAAAAAATGATACATGTACAAACAGTGTAATGATTATGAAAAAGGCAGCAGCTCTATTTTCTGTGTAAAGACAATCGTTGTCTTTCCCTGGATTTTTTTTTTCCTGAACGGGTCTACTGATGCTCATTTCCAAAATGTCAGAAAATCAGATGATTGGGTTTGTAAAGAAATATTCTCACATCTGATAAAAGTGTATTTTATAACTAGACAAAGTAAATACTAGTAAATACTCAAAGTAAATACTCATTTTGTATGGCATCCTTACATGTGACCATTGAAATGGTTCGAAGAAGCGCTCCAAGACTAATCTAGGAATGGAATTGGATGAATTATCGCGAAAGACTCATATACGTTAACCTACATCATTAACAGGAGGAAGATTAAAAGGCGATTTAAAAACTGGGACCTATACATTTCTAGTGCTCTAGGTTATATAGACATAAACAAGAACATTTGACAAACAGATTATGATAAAACAAGAAACTCCAATAAGAATATTCTGATGGATCACAATGATATTAATTTGAGAATAAAGTCACTCGATCGCTGACAGAATTATACAGACATGGAGTACTCTGCCTGTTCAGCTTAAATGTGCACAAAATACTACTACATTCAAAAGTCTGGACAGTGAACCGAGTTATTTGTTTAATTCAATTGTTAACTCCAGTTACTATGCACAGCACAACCATTTAGGTGTATATATGGAAATGCTACCAGAGACTCCAGAAAAGCCACGAGGCATAAGCTGAGCAGTCAGTCCCCTAAATAATCACAACAAAAAAAGTCATCTTAACGAAAAAAAAAAAAAAACAGAAAGGAAAAAAAATAATAAAATACGCAGCCTAATATTCGTAGCTACAACAACAACAAAAAAGCATGCATCGCGTGCAAGCGCGGAAACATTTTGATCATAGCTTTTTCTCACACAAGCACTGGAGAGGATCGTCCACAGGAATCAGAATGGGGATGCTCAAATCAAAGGGCATTAAACTTGACTTCAACATCCCTATTCAAGTTTCTGGATTTGGTCATCCTTGAGTCTTAGCGAAAGGATACTTCTTAGATCCACTTAGGAACAAATACGCCAACGCCCTCTGGACACTGTGCTGAACTAAAAGAAAATGTTTCTTTATCAATGGGAAACTCAAAACATGTTGGTGTATTATTCAAAGTTTAGTAAACGTGAAACTTCTTGTGAGGATACCACTAGCACACGAAGGATAAATGTAGATCTTATTATGCTGTTGACAATGCAGCAGCTGGTTTAAATCTTGTCATTTGTAAAGACTGACTTTTCTTCATCATGATGACAAAAAGTAGTGACCACAATCTGTATCTTGTGAAACAAACAGAATTATTGAAATGCATGATCACAGTGACAATAATAACTTATGCATCTAACCGACGCTGATGGCGAAGGCCCTATAAGAATAAACAGTCCTTTTTTTTTCTCAGTTAGTTATCACATTTCACATGCTGAATGTTCTTTGGCGAATAACATCATGTCAGGGTGTTTGTATCACAAGCCAATTTTACATTTATGTTGAGAAGTAACTATAGGCGTCACATTAGTGATTTGAGCTTTCTATCACCTTCCAGAACAAAAGAAAAAAAGCGGCGACATGAACACTAAAGAAATTGTTGTCAATATCCCGAACACTAAACATTGACAACAGTTTTGAAGTCAAAACGGGAGTGAGACAAGGGTATGCGATGTGTGTGCTGCTGCACAGCATGATCAGATTCTCAGTATTGTGACAAACAAGACAAACCAAGATAAGTCAGATGCATACTATTTCAATATTTGCAGAACTTACCTTCACATATGACAGGGTTCTGTTCTCTTACATCGTCAACATATGCAGGAGATTACTTCTCACTTGAACACAGGCAAAGCAGGTATGGCCTTGAAAATCAATCGAAGAAAAGAGATGTGACGACACAAACATTCTATGTTTTCACAAATCCGTGGATGGAACAGACCTACCCACAACACACAGAATTCAGCTATCTGGAAAGCTCTGTCAGAAATGATTAAAGAGCAGGCAGTGACATGAGGAAAAAAAAATGACTCAGAAAGACCAGGAACTCTTTCAGATGACTGAACAATGTATAGAAGTTATCCCAATACAATGCATCACCTAGATCTAGCTGAGATAATGTCCTATGCATCCTCCTTCCCGGGGGAAAGAACAGATTTGGAACGTGCCAGAACTGGCTTCATCAGAACTGACATGCGTAATGACAGTGCTGGAATGCAGCAGCGTCTGCTTGCCGTTGTCACAGTAACTAAAGTGGTGCTTACTTTGGTACTCAGCCCCGTAAAACAACAGCAAACACACACACACACACACACACACTGCAGACCGAGGTTTCCCAAAGACTCGGTTAAAAACTGGACTGATGTGAAGTCGCCATGGGGACTTACGTCCCACTGCACCTTTGGGTGGAGCTTTTCCTTGCCTGCCTTTGGTCCGATTCATGTGGAAAAGTCAAGTGACGACGAAGAAAGACCTACCGACCACAGGGAAAGTCTTGTAGACAGATGGATAGACTGCAACCCGGGATCCTTTTCAGAGGGATAGTAAGACAGTATGGCGAAAGCTTGACTGTGTCTGAGTTGTACTGGCTTAATCTATCAGCAAAACGGCAGCGAGTGAGGCTGAAGGATGTGCGGAGCAGTTTGCTTGGTAGTAGCGTCTTTTGTCAGTGGCCTCTGCAGTGATGAATTATACTGGCTCGTACACCCATGGGGACGCTTTCTTTGGCATCTACCAGGGAATAGCTATATCTCTTGACGTCTTAATGGAATGCACCGTGCATGACTGCATCCAATGTTAACACAGTGCAGACTTCCAAGGGTGGTGCAGCATTGCTCCCGCTAGTTGATTTTGCAGTGGAGGGACAGCGCTTGTCTGGGCCCCACTGGCCCTGCGGGTGTATCTTTTTCTGTCAAAACCAGGAAAGATGGGAAGTCAGGATGAGGTCTTTTGTTGCCACACAGTCAAGCTGATAATTATTTCAATAGTGTGACGTTAGTGGGAGATGCCTGTGTAAGATCTCTGCAATCCCAAAGAACGTGATGTTCATTTCAGCTTTGTAGCAAAAAGATACACAATCTCGTGGTGAAAATAGTCATAGGCACCCAAAAAAAATTGCCGTTCGAGTGAATTTGTCAAGTGACTTGTCACAGTGTGTGTGTGTGTGTGTGTGTGTGTGTGTGTGTGTGTGTGTGTGAGACTATATTCAAGATTAAAAAAAAAAGGCTGTGAAAGTCTTGAATATATATTGTGCTTGCTCATTTTCTCTAGTTAAAGTTGCTCTGTATATGTCAGGTATGAGGAATATATGAAAAGATTGTAACATCTTTTGGGGGGATTGGTTCTTGTTTATTATGTATCTTCCGTGTCAGCATTTAGGTGATTCAGTGTTGTATGGTGTATTTGGAGTATGGGCGTGTTAATAAAAACTGTTATTAATTTCATCATAGAAGAGTTATGCTATTTGTTAGTTATTTACCGTTTACTAGCACCTCCCTCATTCAAGATTTCCTTTCATACCTGTGTGTAGATCAAACCAAACTTACCTGTATTGTTAATGTTTGCCCCTGTGTGTGTTTGACGATATTCAAGATCAAAAAGGTTGTGCCAGTCTTGAATAAATGTTAATCTGAGTTGGTTCATTTCTTCAATTGGGTAGATGTGTCAGTTACTGATTATATGGGGGAGCCTGGAACATCCATTCTTGGGAAAAGCTTCTTGTTTGTTCTGTATGCTCTGCTGTGTTGGCATTGTGATGTGACGCTTGACAACACCATCCGATAGGTCCCACTAAAACACCAAACCAAAGAATACATTTCAAATCTAAGCCCACTCTCCCCTCTCAAACCCTCTCAACACCCCCCCCCCCCCCCCCCCCCCTTTCTTGCTTAGGAGGGTGCGAAAGGCCCGACTGACACGATCTATGACACAGAAAAAAAAAAATTGCGTCACGGGAAATGCGTGCCGCCTTTCGTTCTTATCGGCCTACCTCCCTTCCCCTCTTTCAACCCTCCCTCCCCATGCTGTGCGATACTACGCAGCGTGGGGATGTGCGTTCTAACAATAGCCCTCTCACCCCCACCCCCCCCCCCTCTCTACCCCGCAACACAAAGGCATGTTGCCGCTCTCTTCACTGCCACCACCCCACACCACCACCATCCCCCCCCCCCCCCCTCCACCTGAACCACGTGCGGCTGTAATTGACGCAAAGGCAATCACCCCGCGATCCCCGTGCTCGCAGACACCTACATGTGCTCGCGAACACCTATGCGGACACATAAATTAACTGGGGCTCACGGCCACCTATACGGATGCATAAATATCCCGTGCCGATTAGGTTCAAACAATTTCCGAGGTGATTGGTTACAAGACTAAATCCCTCCCCCCTCTCACCCCTGATCGGTAAATGACAGGTTGTCAAAATCGGATTTGGCCAGCGAGAGATTCATATACTAGGCACACACAGGCGCAGCTTCACTGACCCCTCAGGACTGCCTGTAGACAAGAGCAGAGGAAGACAAAGGGACAGAGAAGGCCTAGTAAACTCTTGGTAACTCTTTCATCTCAAGTCATTCACTGTTCATTCCCAGGAAAAAACTGGGATCCTGGTCACGCTGCACATCACAGTAAACCAGAGCTGGGACTTCGCCAGAAACCAGGGCGACACCAGACAACAAATCTACACCAGTGGGGCAGTCACCAGCCACAGGAGAGATCAAACTATTCTCTCCGAAGCAAAGCTAAGTTTGCTTACCACCTGGACTCAAACTCATCAGACCCTTACCCTCACTTTATGATGAAACAGTGAGAACCTGTCTAGGAGTACCACCCTGGCTACAATACTGGGGTATTAGCAAGCGGGGTGGATGTATAATAACCATATACATTCAGTGTAACTTAGACAGAACCCCTGTATGCCAACTTAAGCTTGCTGCTGCTCAGAGTGCAAGTGAGTAAAGTAGGAGTGAGGAAGGGCCCCTCATTGTGGTAGTCCAATGCGAACTGAAACTCAGTCTACGGAAGTGACACGCCATTTCTTATCTATGTGTAAGTAAAAGTTGATGTGTGAAAGTGCACTTAACTTGTGTCAGTTCCCTGTTGTTCAATCGAATGTTGAATGTTTGAACTTCTCTCTTCAATTCTGTATCTCGGAGCTATACGTACTTGTAATAAGAGTACAGGCCTAAGGAAAATTATCTCAGAGCCAGTCTTCCGTATTTTACCAATACCCGGAACAAATAAAAATTTCTTTGATGACTAGTACCGGAAAGTTGCTCCTTCCACCACTAGTAAGAGAGGGGCTGTTGGTGAAATGTAAGATAATTCTCATAAAGAAATTACTCCAAGTCCTTCCCCTAGAGGACCCACCTACCACTCATATCCATCTCGTCACAGGCATGTTTGCTTGGCACTCTGGTGTCATCATTTGAAGTTATGGGTGTGCTATTTAATTTTATCATGGGAAAAAGAATCACCACACTTTTCATCATATGTTGTTCACAATTTGCTGTTTCATTTAAGATTTCCTTTCGTACGAATCATACTGAGGTTATCTGTATTTGTTACTGTCATCCAAGTGTTTCTTTAACTATTAGTAGAAAGAAACTCGTGGAGAGCGTGGCAGCAGAGAGTCCTCAGAAGAGAAGCCCCCTTCAAGCGAGTGTTTCGGCCCTTATCTCCTGACACTCTAGGGGGGTTGGGCCACACCCGGTTCATGACTCCGGATGTCCCTCTGCTGCCCTTTTTTTTTTCCCATCTTGGGATGAGCCATGACTGGGATTCGAACCCATGCCCTTCTGGACATGCTCATTTCCACTTAATGACTCGCGCACTAACCACTGAGCCGCAGGGACACCTGATATTTGTAGGAAAGTTAAGCCTTATGAAGTTCACTTTTGTTCCTCCTTGACCAGATCCAACTTGAACACCTCTCTGCCGCTTCTGCCATTGCTTTCAGGGCTTTGTTTTTTCCCTCCCTGCAACTGAGAGCTGTTTCATGACGCTGTATGCAGACGTTCCCACAAACCCCCTAGCTCCAATTTCTGCAGTGAGGACTTTGACCTGATAGCCTTCTCTCCTCAGGCTGTTTGCCAGATCAGCATAC
Organism: Conus betulinus; assembly: GCA_016801955.1. Classification (NCBI taxonomy): domain Eukaryota; kingdom Metazoa; phylum Mollusca; class Gastropoda; order Neogastropoda; family Conidae; genus Conus; species Conus betulinus. The sequence goes on from JADBJO010001826.1 coordinate 263,609, forward strand.
TTTTCAGTCTTGTAGATCTGAGCTGCCTCCATTCTGTTCTCATATGGCACCGTGAGCTCGATCATGATCAGCTGCTTGGTTGACTGAGAGTGTAATACTATGTCTGGTCTCATGCCGCTCTTGCTGATAATCTCTGGGTGACTATTCCATCTGGGAGGTCTGCTGTGCACTCCCAGTCATCTGCCCCGTCCAGCAGACTCTGCCTGCATGTCCGAGTGGCACTGTTGTTCTTGGCCATGATTCGCTGCCTCCTGCCGTGAAGAATGTTGCGGGTGCTTTTGGAGTCCTGATTTTCTCTTTTGTGGTGTTGGTACTAGCCCAGACTACTTGTACAATCTCTTTGAGCACTTGGTTGTGCCTCCATGTGTACCTTCCTTGAGCCAGGGCTACTTTACATGAGCTTAGGACATGCTCCACTGTTTGTTTTCCATGGCAAAGGGGGCATGAAGGATCGTCTGTTTTTCCCCACTTCACCAGGTTTGCATTTGAAGGCAGAAGGTCATATGCAGATCTGAGAATGAAGCTGATCCTGAGAGGGGCCATGTGCCAAATGTCATTCCAAGTGAGACTTCTTTGGAGTGCATTCTCCCACGTTGTCCATTGCCCTTGCTGGCTCTGCTGGACTGCTTTTTGGAGTCTTTGTTGGTCTTCTTCTTTTCTCATCTCCTGAATCATCATGTCTCTTTTGGCTTTTCCTTTGGCCTTTGACCACCATTCAGTTTTGGTCACCCCCAGTCCTTGTCTGTTGTCTGTGTATGTCCTGTTATTTCTCTGATCTTGAGACTTTCTTTGCAGAATCCATCGCCTCTTGAACTTTCCATTTTCTGCCTGTCTTCAGCTGGGGCTTGATGCTTCAACCACCTTGTCTCCTGAGTCCTCCAGCATGCTTTGAAGTCTGATCTTCCCTGCTTTATATTCCTCCAGGATGGATTTCAGTGGTAGTTTCAGCTTTGCTTGGCGACAGTATAGCGCTATGTCAGTCAGACAGGGTGGGACACCAAGCCATTTCCTTGTGAACTTGTTGATTTTGGATTCCATTGCCTCCACTATGCTGGTGCAGATGTCGTATATCATCAGAGGCCATAGGAGCTTTGGTATCAGCATGAACTGCAGACACCAGACCTTGTATTTGCCAGGGAGCCCACACTGGTCAATGGTCTCCAAGCCTTCTTCCGACATCTGTTTGGTTTCTTTTGCTCTTCGTGTGTCTTTCAGCGTATCATCATACCATCTTCCAAGGCTCTTGACTGGCTCTTCTGTTACTGTTGGAATGGTCTGGTTGGCAACACTGAAGACCACAGATTCGGCCACTTTTCCTTTCCTCAGTGAGAGACTCCGTGATTTCTTTGGCTTGAACTTCATTCTGGATGAGGCAACTATGTCGTCCAGCCTCTCCAGCACGTGACGTGTCTCGTCTTCTTCTCTGGATGAAATCACTGTAGTGTCATCCATGAAGGCCTTGAGAGGGGGCATCTTGTAACCATCGCCAAGGTCTGTTTGTCTTGCGTTGTTTGTTGCTGCTTTCAAGATGACTTCCATTGCCAACACGAACAGTATTGGGGAAATGGCACAGCCCATTGCAATGCCCACTTCCAAGTTGATCCAATCTGTTGTGTACTCCTTGGTAGAGAACCGCATTGAGAAGCCATTGAAGTACTTCTTGAGCATGTCGCGGATGTTCTTTGGCACATGGTACATCTCAAGAGCCAACTGTATCATCTCATGGGGTACAGATCCATATGCATATTTGTTACTGTTCATCCAAGTGTTTCTTTAACTACATTCAAGAGTGAAAAGGCTTTGCTAGTCTTGAAGAAATGTTAATTTGTGTTTGTTCATTTCTCCAGTTGTTTGCATGTGTTAAGTACTGGAAAATAAGCAAGCTTGGAACTTTTTTTTTTTTTAGGGGATGTCTGTTCCGTGTGCTCTGTGTTGACGTTTCAGAGTATGTGTGTCAGTGTGTATGTATATGTGTGCATACAGAGAGAGAGAGAGAGAGAGAGAGAGAGAGAGAGAGAGAGAGAGAGAGAGAGAATCTGTTAAATCACAATAATAATCATCCTCCTGGTGTATTTATGATGTACAAGCGAAGTCAACTTCATGTTTTTTTATTTATTTCTTTTTGTTTTGTTTTCCTTTGTTCATGAAAGGCCAAATGATTCTTGTTGTTTTTTTAATATTCATGGAACTCAGAGATCAAATTTTACTCAAACTTTTTTTTTCATCCTCCTATTGACTCTAACATGACACATGATATTAATGATACACATGATCATGATTTTGATGAAAGACTGGTTGAAATGGAAAGGTTTTTCAAGTAAAATTGTGAACATTCATTTCTGAGCAGAATAAGGGTCTCTTGATAATCAAAAGCTGACAGAATCACAGGTTGTGTTCATGGTTCTATGTATCAATTAAAAACTTTACTATCAGAGGCCAGGGGCCATTTTCATAATCATCTCATCTCATTCCTGTAACCTAATGTGGTTGAAGGGAGGGATGACTCCGTCCATCTTCTCCATCACGTTCTGTCCTCTGCTTCTCGCAAGAGTTCTGGCAGCCAGAGGTTTGTCCATTCTATCACGTTCTCAGACCAGCTCTTTCTCAGCCTGCCTCTGCACCTTCCTCCTTCAAGCATGCCTAGCTGGATTGTCTTTGCGAGCGAGTCGTGTCATGTCATATGGCCAAACATCAGCTTTCTCCTGACCATAGCCAAGAGAAGTTCCTGTGGTTCTGTCAGTGTGGTCACCTGCTCTCGGACGGAGTTGTTGGTTCTGCGCTCTGTCCAGATGTGGAACAGTTTTCAGTATGCCTTCATTTTAAAGGCTTGGATCCTTCTCTTCAACTCTGCTGTCATGGTCCAGCTCTTACACCCGTACAGAAAGACTCCAAGGATGAGGGCTTTGTATAGCTCGAGTTTTGTTGGGAAGCTGATCTTGTTGCTTCTCCACAGCTTTGTGAGCTTTGCCATAGCCATTATACCTAGGCCAAAAATGCCCATACAACTTCCTGTCTCCAAAGTTGTTAGCCCACTAAAGATGACAAAGATTACAGATTGCATGTACACACATACAATAAATCACAAACTACAGAGATGTGTCATTTTGTTCATTTAATGTTTGTTTATGAAGATGAGAAATGGAATTAAACACATTAAAATTTAACAACAAAGGGTAAGCATAAATTTGAGGGGGAAAAAAAAGCAACACACACACCAAGAACACAGCACAGACAGCAAGCGTGAAACTTCAAGACAATAGAATATAATGTAAGATGACAACTGTTTTGTTCATTAATGTTTTCCTTTAGACTTTCATTGGACTTTAGCATCTCATCTGACTTACGACTTAAAACTGAATCACCAGTGATGACCCAAACTGAATCACTGACGATGATGAATTCTGACTCACTGATTACAACCCAAACTGAATCACTGATTGTGTCCCTTTTGACAACTCACTCAAGGTGAGGTGTGTGGGGCTTCATAACCAAACACATTTCACTAAGGCTGCAAAACAAATTTCATTTTTTATAGAGTGTGGATCTCTGAAGACCCCTATCACTGGCAGAGGATACACACGGGAAAGCCTCTGGGAGATGTATGAGTTGTGGGAGACCTGCGTCATTGCAGGAAAATGTGATAGTATACAGTTTCTATCCACCCTAGATCTCAGAAGTGTGTTGTTCAATAGAAGTAAATGATTACATTTTCACTAAGAAAAACAGAAGTGGATGACAGAGGGACAAATTCAAGTGTTACCATGGTTTTACCAAGTCTTCAGGTCATTTGCGACCAAGACAGCACAGTAAAGGTTGGCTGTCAAAATCGACAACACATATAACCCTATAAGCTCTATAAAAGTTTGACTCAACCGTTTCTAAATTTATCTTGCATAGAGACATACAGACACATATGCACACTGAGGACTAAAAAAAGGTTGTGTGTTCCACAGATGACAACAGAATGCAGAATGCTAATATGAAGGAACAACTGCACAGAGTAGTAAAAACCAATGCCATACATCTATATCTCTCTCTCTCTAAATAGATAGATATACAGAAAGATAGAAAGAAAGATAGATGGGCAAGCAGTATTCATTATTTATATTGAAAAATGCCAAACGTGATAGTACTTGTATGAAAAAGGCATGTGAGACCAAGTGTCCTCTACTATCTGTCCAGACAGTTTTTTCTATTCTTTGCTTTTGTTTTTCTTTCTTTTTTTTTTCTTTGATGTCTTGTTCTCTGTGCTACATCACTAGCATTACCCTCATATCGCCCATTCCAGCCTCCTGTCCATAGCCACACCCTGGACTGTCCAACTGTCCCAGCAGTGGCAATCCATAGGGAGCAGTCAAGCTGCAATGCAACCTGGCCAAGGAGACACTGCACTGCTGACGAGTCATTTCAAAGATGTTCAGTGGTGTCTGTTCTGATCCAATAGATACAAGACACCACCCACTAGGGCCCTGATTGATGACAATTTTGGTTAAATCATCAAAGCCAGCATGAGCATCTCCAACAGGATGGCATAACCACATGCATGCAACTATGCAACTGCAGTCACTATGATACCAGAGACCCCAATGGAATCAAAGCACAGCCAAAGATGTAGAGAGGACATTGAAACTAAGATCACCACGAGAGCAGGGCATGAAGGGCCACAGGATTGGAGGCTTCTTTTTTTTTTTTTTTTGCTGTCCCAACATCTGCGCCACCTCAGAGGCAGTGCACCCACGCCGCTCATTCTGACACCCCCCGTCTACAGCCACAGCCCGATCGGCTCTGCCGCAGCAGCCCCAGCACTGGCAATCCACAGGGAGCAGTCAATGTCAAGAGGCAACCCACTGGAGGAGACCCTGCACTGCTGCCGAGTCACTTCGGTGGTGCCTGTTCTGATCTAACATACGCAGGACACCACCTACTAAGCCCCCCTACTGACAACAATAATTGCTTAGTTGCGGAGCTGGTGTGAGTGAGCTCTCCCTCCAGAGGGCACCACCATGTCCGTCCAATGACAGCCTCCATGGACTTGCCAATACCGGTGACCCCGACAGAACCAAACCAAGAGACCAAAGGCGCGGAGAGGACATTGAAATTGAGGTCACCATGACAGCATGGCATGAAGGGCCACAGAATTTGAGACTTTTTTTTTTAATGCTGATCGATGAGAACGAAGATAATTAAAATGATGATGCTACAGATTTCCATTTCAATCGGAGACTACATGATAGGGTTGTACTCTACGCTTCCTTTCATAATATATCCCGGCATCAACCAGGCCCAAGAGATACAAGCACCTACAGTGTTGGTCAGGAAATTTGAGCAACACTCTCCGAAATGCATCCATTAAGTGGATGAAACTCGACTGTGTGGTCCCAGTCTTCCCAACCGAGTCCGCAGCAAACTCAACTCTGGGTAGGAGCCAGTCTGGGCAAAAAATCTCACATGACTCTGATGGGATTTGAACCCACAACCTCCCAGCCGGGAGTCCACGACGCTAACCACTTCGCAGAGGTGGCTGGAGACTTTATTTATGCTGATCTATGAGAATGAGGATGTTAAAGATGATGCTACAGATTTTCATTCTAGTCTGAGACTTCATGACAGAGCTGTACTCTATGCTTACTTTTATAATATATCCCAGCATCAACCAGGCCCAAAATACAGACACCTGCAATGTTGGTCAGGAGATTTGAGCAACACTCTCTGAGATGCATCCATTAAGTGGATAAAACTCAACTGTGTGGTCCCAGTCTTCCCAACTGAGCCCATAGCAAACTCAACTCTAGGTAGGAGCCAGTCAAGGCAGAAAAATTCCACATGACTCTGATGGGAATTGAACCCATGACCTCCCAGCCAGGAATCCATGACACTAACCACTTCGCCACAGTGGCTGGTGAGATTTGTTTTGTATGTTGAACGATGAGGGTAAGACAATGCCATGATCCAGACTGAGACAGCAGGATAGCGATGTACTCTACATTTACTTTCATAACATATCCTGGATATACACACATCAGATGTGTTGGTCAAGAAATTTGAACAACACTCTCAGAGACGCATCCATTAAGTAGGTCAAACTCAGCTGTGTGGTTCCAGTCTTATGTTTGGAAATGCTTGAGACAGGGGTACATTTTTTTGCTTTGTCCTGCATGAACAATCCACGTTAACTTCGCATATGTTTTATAGGACATCTGTTATAGTCTTAGCAGGGCTGCCAAATCTTAATATGGGAATGAGAGTTTCAGGAACCAAAGTATTCAGCTGTCTTTGGGAACATGATGTCTTCTCACCAGCTCTGTTTCTAATCAAAGCGAGTTCTGCCCATTTAGTCACTGGGACCAATGAGTCTGCAAACAGCCATGCAGCCACACACATACTCACATATAGGAAAAAAAGCTTAAGCAACGTTTTCCTGCATTAAAGATTGAAAACGACAGTTTGTTCCCCCCCATCAAACATTTTTGTTCCAGAACAAGACTCTAAAGCCCATATGTGAAGCAAACTTAACTTGGGGCAAGAACCAATGGGGACTGAAAAATCCTACAAATAAATGGCTCCGGTAGGAATCAAACCCATGACCTCCAGCCAGGAACCTGCAGTGCTGCCCACTGCATTATGGCAGCTGGTTGAATACATCTGGAAGTTTTTTTTGTTTTGTTTTTGTTATAATGCAAAAATAATCACAACTGTAGTCCACATATGTAACACCATCTTCCCAAACATGATTCTTCATTCATGAATTTTGCTGGCTCCAAATTGCAACCCTCTCCATGCCTATCCATCTGCTCTTCCACCAGCATTTTGTTTACACTATAAAAACGGACTATACATACTGTAAACACTTCAAACTGTGAAACATGGAAATAACCTTTTTCTTTTATCTGTACAGAAGTGAACATTCATGCAAATCTTACTTTACAGGTCAGCCTTCATGTAACTTTGAATCTGTGTTAGCTGGCTTTGTTCCCTGAAGCAACTGATGCTATTTTACAGCAACTTGATGATTATATCTAATTATTTGCGGACATTTTACAGCAACTTGATGATTATATCTAATTATTTGCGGAACACACACACACACACACACACACACACACACAATTTCAAGCGAACAAAAACTAGATAAAAGGAACAGCACACCGGTAACCAACACAAGAGACCATAAGTTTGTACAAGGTAGAAGATAATGCTGTGTATGTTGTTTGTGCGTGCGTGCGTGCATATGTGTGTGTGTATGTGTGAGGGAAGGGGGACTACTCAGCTATTAATTCTTCCCACCTAACAAACACTGCAAGTTTCCTCTTGCGCCCAATTAGAGGTCTGGCATTAAAGCCCCGTTCAAACTCGAGCATGTTCACATCAACCTATGAATAAATAATGAGCAAATGGCAAGTATTAGGTTTGCCATTAAAGCCCGGTTCAACCTGGGTCAGTCCACATCTACCTATGAATACATGAGTAAATGGCAAGTACTTTGAAGATATTTCCTTCTTGAATCATGCGCTGGTTTGTGTAAGCAAAATTCAACATGACTTGGTAGTTTTGTTTTTCCAGACACCATGAGCCAACAAAGTAAGTTTGCAGTGACGTCTGTATCAGATAAAATCTGTGTGGTCAATCTTCGGACATCATTCTAAAACACACACAAAAGCCATTGTTGCAGAAAAGATGGTTGATTATAATACATATAATTACCATCTATTTTATGTTGTGCAGTTCAAGCTGCCATAGAATAAACCATTAAGAAAACAACCTTTCTTCGCATTAAACATTTGAAGCAGACCTCTCCAGTTTCGCCTGCTGTCAGACCTTTCTTACGATACATGAAATATCAGATGGGGCACAGACGACACCATGCTGCCAACCACTTTCAGCATGAACTATTGCTCTGTGACTCATGTGTGACACAGGCTTAACATGATCATTACATTTTCATGAAACATGAACCAGTTCTGATTGGATCCACCCTCACCACATTTTGAAACTGGATCAAATCATCCTGCCAGAACATGTCGCTTTTTCATTACTGCTTCCACTGAACCATTGTCCATCCTCATTTTCACCACTGAATCTTACCAGAATTTTAAACTTTAATCCTCATTTTCACCACTGAATGTTACCAGACATTTTAACTTTAATCCTCATTTTCACCACTGAATCTTATCAGTCATTTTAACTTTAATCCCCATTTTCACCACTGAATCTTATCATAATATCAGTCGTTTTAACTTTCATCCCCATTTTCATCACTGAATCTTATAAGACATTTTAACTTAAATCCTCATTTTCACCACTGAATCTTATCAGTCATTTTAACTTTAATCCCCATTTCGCCACAAATCTTATCAGACATTTTAATTTCAATCCTCATTTTCACCACTGAATATTATCAGACACTTTAACTTTAACCCTTCCATGATGTCGTCTACATTACTGTTGATTTCTATTACTATCTCAAAACACACACACACACACACACAAAACCAACAGAAGTCAGCTTCATGGAGAAGAAACACCACTGAAATTTCTTTGTAGTTTGTGCACTATTTACATTAGTAAATGACTTGGCGATATCCTATCTGAATGAAATAACTTGAACAGTACATAACACGTTAACCATGTGCTGTTTCACCAAGATTTTAAAGCGAGTCCCAACAGCAGATGCCACAAGCCACCCTTTCATCTTCCGATGAAATGGAGATTCTTTTCATTTTTTGCTGTCTCCTCTTCGGACGCTCATCTGGAGTCCCTTATACACAACCATGCCCAGGCTTGTGCTGTGACTGTCCTAATGCTTGCAGTCCACAGAGAGCTGTTGATTTCAGGTAATCCAGAAGCATCCCACAAAAGAAGACACAGAACAGTGGCTAACTCACTTTGGTGCATGTCACCTATGCCTGTTTTGATCCAAAATAAAAGTTTCACGTCCCTTCACAATGTGGGCCTTCACATGTGGGCCTGGTTAGTCTAGTGGGTAAAGCGTCAGACTTGTGTTCCAGGTCTGACATTTGATTCCTACTCTAAACAGCCAGGCTGAAGAGAACTATTTTTGAAGTCAACGTCTGTGCACACTGCAATCCCTTCCTACTCCTTTAATTGGGATTCTAAACTGAGGTCCTGTGCAGTGAAAGCATCTACACAGAATATCGCACACACTTTAAATCCTTCTGAACAGTAAGTCATCATATGCCATGGAATGGGCGACATGAAAAAAGAACACATGAACACTGCTGTTGTGTTTAAACATCAACCCCTACAATGGCATATGTTGACCTTGATGGCTGGATTAAAAAGTCAAAACAAATTTTACAGGTTACAAATTCCTTAGCCTATTGGCCATAGGAGCCGTGAACAATCACAGGTGTCTATGGCACAGCTTGATGGAAGGCAGGGCCGATCTGTCTGCTTCTGCTGCCTTTCAGCTTCCCTCAATTGAATCAAGTACACAGCGACTGCTAGGAGGACAGAAGCAGTTTTTCACAATTAAAAAATTCTGACCCCATGAGTGGTTCCAACCCCAAACTGTCGGCTCTGCCAGTAAGCTCTCTAACCATCTGACCCCAGGCTCCTTCTTCAAAGCAAGTTGCACACAGAAATCTCTGGCCAGTGCTGAACCTTGGATTTCTAGCTGAGGAAAACTACCCACTAAGCTGTAATGCCAAGGACAGCGAGTAAAATGCTGGAGAGGTCACCACTACATTTCAATGTTCCTTAAAACGCGCAACTGGAAGAACTTTATGTGCCAATTTCACAATCTGACACACTTTTTCACTCTTTGGGTTCTAGGGATGTAACATTTCTTTGTCAAAAGTTGCAAACTCTTAAATGGCAACTTAGTTTCTTTGAAGGAAGTTGTCAAATGCATCAACCTCAGAGTTGCAGCCCCCCTTGTTTTAATCTCTAAGTTTTCGCATGCTGTTGGAAAGAAGCAATCATGGCTTTCTTTCACAAGCACTTGTCCACAATTCTGAAGACAACATTTGGTCTTGGCTGTCACTGAAAATCTTGATGACAAAAATGGCAATGCCTCTCTACTATCACCACAGCCATTATCTACTTGATGCCAGAGGTGGTGAAACGCCATACTGAAAAGTAACAATTTCAAATGCGATACAACACCAGTGTCATAAAGATTGAAAAGAATATTTTTGGATGTTCTAATACTTTTGTTTCAAATGCAGCGCAGCAAATGTTAAACATTTACAGACATCCACCAATCTGTGTTTCATAGCAGAATGTGTTGGTGCAGTATCATTTATTGTATTGATAAGGATTTCTTCAAATTTGGTTTGGGCCCTTAAATTTCACCTGAGGAACTTCAGTTTTTCCCAACATAGGGTCCCCAGTGACCCTCAGATTTTCAAAACTGTAAGAAACACTGCACATAAGCCAACAACAGCCCAATGACCTTGTCAACCCTGAGGCTTTGAGACAAACTCACGGCAGGCATTGCAAAGAAAAGTTAACTGAACTACAACTGTAATGCATGAGGTAGAAGATCATCAAGTCTTCCCTCTCAAATCACAGGCAAAAGAAAATTTCTTAATTTACGATATACTACGGCCAGGTTTGGAAAATTCAAGAGATTTTCAAGAACCAGCACAGTCCATTCAGGAAAAGGCCACTTTTACTTTAAGCCCCTCTCTGTAATTCCATAGAAACTCCATAATTATGATATATCAACTCTGAATATGAGAGAACTCCATAATTATGATATATCAACTCTGAATATGAGAGAACTCCATAATTATGATATATCAACTCTGAATATGAGAACTCCATAATTATGATATATCAACTCTGAATATGAGAGAAATGCAAGCGAGGAAAATCAGCAACAGTTTTGTTATACAGACATTTTGTTTTACCCTGAATGCAACATACAGACTAGGAAAGCAAAGTCTAGTTCCAGATGAATGCTGATCTTGCCAAATAATACAACCCACCAAACAGAGATGATCACCTCATCAGGTGTAGGTATGCACTGTTCAGTTCTTAATGCTGACTGAAGCTCTTAAAAATTTTCAAAACAATTCACAGCAGTTACATCCATGCACAAATCCGTCAACAGTGTTATTCAACATCCAAACATGTCACAAATTACACAACCTTCATACTTTTCAGTTCCAAGCTTCCTCAGTTCCTCAGCAGGAAAATCCTTTCAATATAAAAAAAAAAAAAAAAAAAGTTCCCACAGAGAAACCGTCAAAGAGAGAGAGAGAGAAAAAAAGAGTGTTTAGAACACTGAAAAACCAAACACTGAAAGCAGCATATAACTATACAGAGACCCTGGGGTGTCTTCCAGTCTCTACAACCAACGGTTATACACTTTCTCAAAAGAACAAGCAGGTTTTCCCCCCAGAAAATCTCAACCACTTTTTTCTTTAACATCTTTGCACAGGGAAAAAAAAAGGAACAAAAATCAGTTATGGGCCACAAAAGATAATGGACATAAGAAACACAATAACATCAAAGCAAACAAATCATTTGTGGGCTTGCTAAAAATTATTTCATCTTATGTCTAAAAACACAAAGCAAACAAACAAAATACATAAATGAACAAAAAAGTTCTCAGTTGCAGTTATTATGGTTTTCATAATTATCTGGGTGAAACATTGAAGTTCTTTAAAGAAAAGGAAATAAACAAAGAGTCTTCACATTTTCCTCAAATTTAATTTAGTACCCCAAGCTTCACTTTCTATTTATTTTTTTCCCTTTTTTTCAGATATGTTCATCCAAAAAAGAAAAAAAAAAGTTCTCTGAGAGACGAATAAAAAAAAGGCCTTAACAATCAACATGTCATCCTGGGACAGCTTTCAAGAACAAAAGAGAAATTCAAATAGATCCCTCTATAATATACATATAAATGTGTACAAAATCAAGGTTCTCATATGCTGGTTGCCAGAGCAATGGAAGCAAGGTCATCCAGGTTATCTGGATGTTCATTTCTCTTGTGAGTCCTCAACTGTTCAGAACGGAAGAATGCAGCAGTACAGTCTTCACACTTGTAGGGTCTCTCTCCTGTGTGGAGGCGGACATGTCTCTTGAGAGCTGCAGCATCAGTGAACATTTTAGCACACATGTTACACATGAACTGCTTGAGTCCCGTGTGAGTGCGCTGGTGCTTCCTGAGTGTGCTCAACTGCGTGAAAGCTTTTCCACAGCTGCACTTGTGAGGTTTTGAACCCAGGTGGATGAGTTTGTGGTCCTTCAAACTCCGTGCCTCAGTGAATCTACGACCACAAAGGTCACATCGGTGAGGTCTGTGTTGCATGTGAACTGCCCGTATATGCTGCTCTAGGTTGGCTTTGCGCCTTAAAGCAATACCACAGTCTTCACACTTAAAAGGTTTTTCACCAGTGTGGATTCTTTTATGAGCCTCTAACTCTGATTTGGATGTGCATCCCTTCTGACACTCATCACAGACAAATGGTTTATGATCACTGTGCATCAGTATCTGGTGCTTCTTCAAAGAAGAGGCCTGAGTGAAACCATGGCCACAAATTTCACAAGTAAAACCTTTGGGAACAGATGCATACCTTCTTTTCTTCAATCTCAACATCCCCAGAGCCGTTTTTACAACTCTGTGGTCCTCCTGTGTCTTTTCAGACTTTACTGCTGAAGAAGAGGCAGGATCAGTCAGCAAGTCCCTCAAGATGGTGCGAGAATTGTCCAACAACTCTTCAGCAGATGCCAGATTTACGTTGTCCTCTTCAAGCTGTTCAGCCTGCGCTTCGTCTCCATCCCTACTTGCTGATTGACTCTGATTTTCCACAGGAGCCCTCATTACTGGCAGAACAGTCATTTCTTCAACATGACCTGTCTGTGATGTACTTCTCTGCTCTGCCAACTCACTTTCTGCCTGTGAGCTGACAACTGCGTAGGCCACAGCATTACTACCACTACCAGATGGTTGCTCAAGGATAACTGGACTTGGCAAAACACTTCCAATGCCATCTTCTGACTTGACTACCACAGTCTGAAATAAGTCATTGTCTTGATTTTGCAAATTGCGGCCCAAAGACTCGGGAACAGCATGTGCATCAATCTCGGACTTGATATAAGTAAAGGTTGGCGTATTACCACTATCATAAGCCTGGGCTTCTGTGATGGGAAGACATAAAGTATTTGTTGGTTCACTGACTGACTGAAGGACGCTGGTGGTTGGCACATCATGGTCTTGTGGAGCCTGCGGTCTGTTGACAGATGTGGGTGGCAAGCTACCATCGACTACTTCTTCATCTCTCCATTGGGCTCTGTTGAAGTCTGGCTGGCCATGTCCACAAGGGGGAGGTTTGGAGTTGGGTTACTCTCGTAAGGCTTTGGTGCAGGATCATCAACCACTTGCAGTTCAATTACAGTTAATCCTGAGCCAACAGCTTCACTGACACCAGCAGTCACACTGGATGTCACCACATAGGGATGATCAATAGTCAAATGATCACCAACAGTGGAGACGTGAGGGAGGTCATTCACATTTGTTTGAAGGATAATCTGTGTGCCATCTGTGACGGTGATAATGAAGTGCTGATCAGCAATTCCGAAGTCTTGTGCAGAAACCTGCAAGGTGTTCACTTCTGATTCTGACCAGCTGATGGATCAACAGGGCCAAAGCTCTGGGGGACTCTTCCCACATCTTCTGTTTTAGTGACAAGTATCTCGGGTTTTACATCTTGGTCTGTTGCTGACTGTGCAGTGTTGGAGGAAGATGGCAAAGAAACATCATAGGAGTGATCTCCTAGTGACTGCTTGCTGTAGGAATACTTAGGCTTTTTCACAATACTGTGTTCATGCAGTAGGTGGGCCTTGCACAGTTCCAGTCTGGCAAATGCTGCATTACAAAAAGAACACTTATAAGGTTTTTTCCCCGGTGTGAATTCGATGATGTCTGTTTCTGCTGCTAACATCAGAAAATGTTTTCCCACAGTGTTTACAGGAGTAAGGTTTGGCCCCTGAGTGGCAGCGCATGTGTGCTTTTAAAGTGCTGGACTGGGTGAAAGCTTTTCCACATTGGTCGCAACGGTGTGGTTTTTCTCCGGAGTGGATCAACAAATGTTCTTTCAAACAACGAGCTTCTGTAAATGCTTTCCCGCAGACATTACATATGTAGGGACGCACGCCTAAATGGACAGCACTGATATGCTGCAGCAAGTTTGCCTTGCGATGGAAAGTGGCATCACAGCGATCACAAATGAAAGGCCTCTCCCCTGTGTGGGTTCGTTTGTGAATTTCCCATTCTGGTCTGTTTGTGTATCCTTTACCACACACCTCACAGGTGAATGGTCTTTCACCTGTATGGAGCATCATGTGTTTCTTCACAGATGATTTTTTTGTGAACTTACTTCCACAAATTTCACATGGAAAGGGTTTGGCACCAGTGTGAAGAAGTTCATGCTCTTTCAAATTGCCTGCAGTGTAAAATGATTTGGTGCACATTGAACATCTGAAAGATTTAATACCTGTGTGGATGATCTTGTGTGCTTTTAAACCACCCTTCTTAATAAAACCTTTGCCACATTCATCACAAGTATAAGGTCTGAGATCAGAGTGGATTTCTTTGTGGGATTTTAGGTATTCAGATGTCTTGAAAGCTTTATTGCAAATGTCACATTTGAATGACTTGACTGAGCTGTGTGTCACTTTGTGTGACTTTAAATCACCTGCTCTAACAAACTTCCTGTCACAAACGTCACACTGAAATGGTCTCTCACCTGTGTGGATCAGCCTGTGGGACTTCATGTTTCCCGACTGGGTGAACCTTTTGCCACACACATCACACTGAAATGGTTTTTCACCTGTATGGACTAACAAATGCTTGTCCAAATCGCAGACCTTTTGAAATATCTTTTTACACTCTGGACACTCCCGAGACCTATTCTTCATTCTTTTCCTTCTCTTTCTCATTTTCCGTGGGTCTGAGTCAGCACCCTGCTTGGAGTCACTGTCGCCTGCTCGTTGTTTGGGCTTCCAGTCTTTGTCGCTGTCTTCAACAGAGTTATAATCTGACTGGACTGATTCTAACTTATCATCTTGATCACTGTAGTCCTTAACATCAAGCTCAGACTTAACTGATCTCGATTTGTCTCCTGAATTACTTTGCTCTGTGGTCATCGCAGTTTGCTTTTGCTGTCATCCATTGCTCCAGGACTACCCTCATCAGACTCCTCTTCCGTCATTTCCACTGCGCTTCTACTCTGGCTCTCATAAGCACTGTCACTTTGGTCAGGTTTGGACTTTTAAGACAGATCTTCTGTCTTGGCTTTGGGGCTCTCCGCTCATCAACAAAGTTCTTGTCAAAACGTTTGATTTTTTCTTTTTCTGCTGCTTTTTCGAAGTTGCCCCTCTCCAGTGTCAGCAGCAGCAAGACTGGATATAGGGGTGGATTCTGGGCAGTCCCGATTTTGGGGTTTTGCTTTGCTTGGTCTTTTTCTGTGAGCACTGGTGGTGTCTGATGACACAGGAAGGCCATTAGTTTTCCTGTTCATTCTCTTGCTGGAATCATCAACAGCATTTGATGGTGAAGACTTTCTGCTTATTCTTCTACTAGCTTTCGGTACCTCTCTGACTGCCACTGACAGCACTGATTCAGATTTAACTTTCAGCAGTTTGCCAGCTCTCTTCGCATCTCCTGTTTCAATTCTTTCTCTGCTCTTCTCTCTGTCATCGCTACTGGCAATACCAACATAAAAATCATCAAAGCATTTTAAAGTTCTCTTCCTACTGCTCTTTCGAATTTCTGTATGCTCAAATTCATCACTGACAGGTTTTGGAGTTTCAGCATGTGCTTTGAGACTAATATCATGGTCAGATCGTGTATCATGACCAGAGATTTGGATGTCTTAACTTTTCTAAGCCTGGGGGAAGACATATTTCTTTCTTAAAAGTCTGTAAAAAGTACAGAAAGACAAAATCTTCCAGCAAACACAGATGAGGATGATCTGAAGATGAGAAACCTTGTGGACCGGCGCTTGTTATGTAGCCACCCCCTTGCTCATAGTCAGCTTTCCTCTAGATTTCTGCAAAACACACACACACACACACACACACACACACACACACACACACATTCAATGTCCATAAAAATAGAATGTGATAATGCATGAGTAAACCAGGGTAAACTGCAAAGCTCATTTCAGAGCAGAGGCAAAATTGGTCAACCACCCTAAAAATAGAAACTTTCTAATTAAACCATTTCTAGATTTCTTAATATCTACACTTTGCACAACCAAACTATATCTGTTAAATTTGAATGGTTCTCATGTTTACTTCATAAGCAATCAAATTTTCTGAATATTCCATCCCAGATAAATGCTCACAAAACTTCCTTGTTGGAGATAAGGGAGAGAGGCACACATTTTGGCTATAACTGATATGGGAATCCTGTCCAGGAGTTTATTTCTGGCCTGTTCGCAGCATATTTTCTAAGACTCGAAGATGAACTTTGACTCATGCGGTCTTTTACTTGTGAACTCTCGTGCACTTTGCAAGCCAATTGTGCCTCCAAAGTGAACGTCAGCAAACAAGCAAACCAAAGCTGTTCTGAACACAAAACAGATTATGTCATGTTTCTCTAACAGATATCACCGATGGACTAACACAATCAGGCCAAGTTCTTCTGATGTGTGTAATCGTGGAAACTAAAGTTGGCACGACACAGGTGGAGAAAACAATGATCCTGTATACAAGATACTGTGCACTGGCCCCTATTTACAGCCAATGAACAGTTTAACATATATATGTACATTCCTATGCCTTCTTTTTCAGTTACTTCCCCTTCTGTTTTTAAGTCATTTTCATTTCTTGATATTACATCTATGTGTCTTTGCCAAGTCACTGTCACAATGATGGAGGAACTGTTTGCTTACATTTGTTTTCACCCACTACTTTTTTTTTTTTTCATTGTTAGGCTATTGGACAGTACTCCACAGTAGTCACACTATATGCCAGCATCAACTAACCTGAGAGGTACAGACACCTGCAGTGTTGGTTGGGATAACAACTCTCACAGAGATGCATCCATACAGTGGGTCACTTGTCGTGAGCCAAAAACAATGGCATGATGGGAATTAAACCTAAAACCTTCCTGCCATGAATCCAGGATGCTAGCAATGTGCCATCTGCTGGTTCTCTGGTGCAGTCCTGCCATGAATCAGGATGTTATCAGTGTGCCATCTGCTGGTTCTCCGGTGCATTCCTGCCATGAATCCAGGATGTTATCAGTGTGCCATCTGCTGGTTCTCCGGTGCATTCCTGCCATGAATCCAGGATGTTATCAGTGTGCCATCTGCTGGCTCTCTGGTGTATTCCTGCCATGAATCCAGGATGTTATCAGTGTGCCATCTGCTGGTTCTCTGGTGTATTCCTGCCATGAATCCAGGGGTGCTATCAATGTGCCATCTGCTGGTTTTCCCGTGTATTCCTGCCATGAATCCAGGGTGCTATTAATGTGCTATCTGCTGGTTTTCTCGTGTATTCCTGCCATGAATCCAGGATGCTATCAATGTGCCATCTGCTGGTTCTCTGGTGCATTCCTGCCATGAATCCAGGATGTTATCAGTGTGCTATCTGCTGGTTCTCCCGTGTATTCCTGCCATGAATCCAGGATGCTATCAATGTGCCATCTGCTGGTTCTCTGGTGCATTCCTGCCATAAATCCAGGATCCTATCAACGTGCCATCTGCTGGTTCTCCCGTGTATTCCTGTCACCATGCTACTTGTCCACTATTCTGGAGCGCCTTCTATAAGATCGTTTACCCTTTTTCCTGTTGTATGTAAATTGTGTCTAATTAAGTATGCTTTCTTGTTTGGTTTTCAACTCCAACCTCATCCTTAGATAAGAGACTAATTTTTAAAGTTGCTTTGGTCACATTGCAGCATTCTGAACTTAGCTCTTGTCCATCTAGGATAGCCAGCACTATGTTTACTAAGCCTGCAACCACTGTTTCCTATTATGTCTATGACAATCGTTTTCTCTTCTGCTCTCATTTGTGACTTTGCCCCTTGATATCAGCTATTTGTAGACTGTCATTATTCTTGCCCCTTGATGTGAGCTATTTGTAGACTGTCATTATTCTGCATCACCTGTCAGTGCGTTGTGAAGTCTTCCGTAACTTATCACTATAACGTGATTGTATTTCGTAGTTAAACTATATGATATACTGGGTTCTGACAGTCAACCCTTGGTTTGTACTCTTCAGCAACTGCCTCCACTGTCTGTTGTAATTATCCCCAATGTCATCATTGTCATTAATGTTATCATCATCACTGTGACCACATTTCACTGAACAATGACTTATAACAAACTGTGATATGTTGAAGCTCAAGCTCTGGCTTACTCTATACAAATCTAGACTCTATATAGACCACCTGCTTGACTACTTAATTCTAAAGTGTTCTTTCCCATAGACTGAAAACAGTGTATTTTTTTTCTCCCGATAATTCTTTAAAAGTGGGTTAAGGTTCTCACTTTTCCAAACAAGATGATAGGGCCAAGGTAATTTACAGAAAGAAGTAACTGCACTTAGGTAAGTGAAGGATCAAACATTGAATAATTTCTATTAGAAAAGGAACATCATTTTGAATGGAAAATCACCTATTTTCTTCCCATATACATTTGCTAGACCGAAACATACATTCTATGGTGAACATATTAACATTTTCCCACTTTTCATTAATTTGTTGCATTTTTGAAACATGGCTAAATGAGTAAATCAGTCCATTTTGGTGTAACTATATATTTTCAGAGCATGGATTTTGCTACTGAGTAACCGTGGAACTGTTTTTAGGGAGTGTTACGTGTTGTGCTCCATTTTACTCATGCAGTGCTTACCACACATGTTCACACAAACATACACTGAAGTGTCTAAACAAACATCAGGGAATCTAATGTCTGTTAGTATCTGACAACATGTTAAAGAGGTAATGATAACCAATGTCATTCATTAACCCTCTTATACTCGCAACGGGACAATCCGGGACTTAACGTCGGGCGCCTGTTCCTCCCGTACCGGGAGTTACCAGGACCTCTCCGCGGGAATTTTCCATCACGCAGTGATCACGTGTGTAGACACACACAGTCGCAGACAGTAACTAGGAAGACTCAGGCATGGCCCAATCATGTCTGGCACTATTTTTGGGTGATGGTACCGTGTGTGTTCATTGAGAATAGGCACAGAACACAGCGAGTAACTTTGTGATGGAAACTGACCGACTTTCACAATGGCGGCTTTCGCGTCTGCTACAAACGATGAAGAGATGATCGACTACTCGCAAGAGGAGTTAGATCAAATTATTGTAGAAGAAGAGACGTTTGAAAGAAAGATGGAGAATGAAGGTGATATAGAAGTAGGTAGTGGTGTTGAAGAAGACAGTGAAGTGCAAAGCGACCCGGAATACAATGTTCCAAGCAGCTCTTCAGACAAAATGGCGGCCCATGACACATGGCACGGCAGGGGTGCATCAGTTTTCAGGAACCCACTGGGCCGGCTCACTCGTTACCTGACACTGCTACACCACTTGATTTTTTCGTTTTGTTTGTTCCTCTGTGTTTTTTTAAGACTGCTGCCGATGATAAAAAGGTATGCAAGACAAAAATAAGCTGCAAAGGGCGCACCTGACCCTCTTTTGTAGTACTGTGTGTGACATGTGACAAGTTTTGTATGACATGGTGGGACAACCAGTGAGACCTGTACTGCCAGGCAGCAGATGGATCGCGTCAGGTAGGCCTCAGATTTCATCTTACACTAACAACTTGCACCAGCATGGTGATTGCGCATGCTTGCATGCTGTAAACTTTATTGTCATCATAAAACGTCACGTGTCTGGTGAACAATTTGGTGACAGTGACACGACCTGTGTATTTCTAGGACAGACGAAATATAGTTCAAAGTGAAGTGCATGCTCTTATGAAACTGTCTGCCAATTTTCTTTCTCCTACAGGTTCACATACATTCCCTATAAGTTAATAATCACACATACCCATTTTTAGGCTGAACCTGTAAAAGAATCTGAAATCTAGGGGAAGTTTGCAGTCAGAGAAACTGAGTACAAGAGGGTTAAGCCACCCATCGTCCCACTCCCACCACAGCTTTCAAACTTGTAGTCCCATGCTACTCTAAGCAAATTTCTTGCTCAAATGCCTGTTTCTGCCCTCATTTCTGAACAGTATACAAATGTGGAATCCCTAGAAAGCGAGCACAAAGTGTGTTCACCTTCTAAAGGGAGACAACACCACAGCGAAGGTCATCACCCTATCACTGTGCATTCAGTCAACACCTGGAGTTTAACTCTAGAGTGAGTTACATTTTACAATGCATGACCTGCTGATCTGCCCATTGCTTTCCTGCAAACTCACCTGAAATGACAATACACTGGCAAGGCCAGAAATAGAGTGAGCAGAAGGCCAAAGTCTTGTTCT
>JADBJO010001826.1:289030-316530 GCA_016801955.1 Conus betulinus
CCAGTGAAGGATCAGAAAACTTCTCGCCATCAGTTTTCTTGTTATCAAAAGTCCAGTGATTCCATTGTTGTGTGTTGTCAACAGATTCATCATGCACATTACCAAAACCAGTGTTCCAAGTATCCAGTTCCATACCGGAGACTAAGCTCATTATAATCATAATCTCCTAGATAAAAGCTGCTTTTAAAGAATAAAATATGGCAGAATCCTTCGCATCGGCATGTGATCCCCCCCCCCCCCCCCCCCCCCCCCCTCCTCAGAATTTTTTGCTTGGGGTATGAAAACCTGTAATATTTTTACTTGGGGTATGTCTCAAGTCTTGAGCATATTTGTGACGAAATTTCTATACATGGCACTATCCACAACGGAAACTTTACTTTAAAAAAAAAATAAAAAAAAACATTTGTAAGAAAGCCTGTCAAGACATGGCCGATCATTTGATCTTGTGGAGTCAAAAGACCTTTCTTGCATGTTTTAGATGTGAGAACTGCATTCAGATGCATATTTTTTTTTTTTTTTTTTTAAAAAAAACATACACAAAATCTGCACTTGTAAACTTTCAAACCACCTGTCAGCAGCGAACTGCTGATGAAAGACATAACATCTTGAGAATTTTCTTTAATCTTACCTAAATTTTGCATTGTCTCACTCTCTCTGGCTTCCATTTTAATGCAGTCAATTTTTCTTATTCTAAAACTAGTAAAAGATGGTATCTTTCAAATTAACATAAAAGTCAGTTATCAGCACAGAAAAATCTAGAATCGGTTGCCAATCTGCTTGATATTATCACATTTCCATTCCCTGATTTGTAGAACAGGTTGATCCACTGGCTTATCAGCACTAAAAACCCCCCCCCCCCCCCCCCCCCCCCCCCCCCCCCCCCCCCCCCCCCCCCCCCCCCACACACACACACACACACCTTTGGTTAATGCCAGTCGTAAAACTAAGTGTACATATATGCATGTGATTGTGTATGCATGTGTGTGTGTGTGTGTGTGCACGTGCCACACATGCAGTGTGTGTGTGTGTGTGTGTGTGTGTGTGTGTGTGTGTGTGTGTGTGATTATATGTGGTGTACTATAATTTACATCATATGACAGCTTCAGTGTCACGTGTATGCTAGACGTGTAAATTACCATTAACAAATGGCAGCTTTCGGTACTCAACAGTTTTTCGCAATCAAATTTTGAATGGTTTTCTTCATGCCTATTACTTTAAAACACAAGCGTTACATAGGAAAATACTCTAGGTAGTGACCCAAAATATCACGAGGTTCACATCATGGGAAAAAAAATGAAGCTTGCAGAATTTGGTAAGAAACAATTTCTGAGATCTTCCGTCACTGACCTAGCTTTTAACCCTAATCGTGGTAGATATGCTAAATTATAGGATGCTAGCAATGATCAGAATCATTCAGAAATTCATACCTTCATTCTTGGTTGATTTTGCAGTTTCCGAGAAGGCTTTGGCCGAAGTCCACAAACGCAATGACAATCAAAACATTATTTTCCTTTCCACACCTACTAATTCTAGAAATAAATGAAAGCAGTCAAAGATCGACCGGTTATTAATCAGACTACTTTAGAAATAGGTGTTTAATCTGCTCTAAAAATTACAATTAAGATATAATTTGACCCAACCAAAATATCACTTCGCTCCCGATGGCTTCGAAGGGCTCCGATTTGTCACTTCCTGTTCCGGGAGAAAAAAAAAATCTAACACTTTTCACCGAAAACCTCCCAAAATCTGAGAAATGTTGGTCATAAACGACAAAAATAAATAAATAAATAAATACATACATATGTAGCCGGGTGGTGACAGTGTATAATATTATTATATTTCTTGGTTACCCTTCGCAGACGAAAATAATTGTTTTGTTCGAGAGTTATGTTCCCCGTTACCTCCCTTGATTGATTAATCTGGATTTTTTTTTTTTTTTTTTTTTGGCATAAACTTTTTACAGTACGAATACCTCAGAATCTACATAGTTGTATATACGTCACTGAAGTCACAAAAATTAATGTATTTTATTGTTACAACCGCACTGGGCTTAGAAGCCCATATTTCTCTAAACTGGTATATTGCACAATATAGTTTGGCGCCATTTTGAATTGTTCGTCCAACAAACCTTGAATATTTCTTGATTTCGTAAAAAAAAAGTCTGAGAAAAACCGAAGAATCTGAAAACGCACATTAAAAGTAAAGTGCAGAAACTCTCATTTTGTATATCGCATGCCTAGGATCTTTTCCGCACAGGCATGACGGCGGCGGCCTCCCTTGAGTGAGTCGCCTTCTTCGTTCGTTGTCAGAGTTTTGATCTAAATTATCATTCTACGAAATTCAGACTCCCCGATCGAAATCTTGTTAAAGACTCCGTGAAAAAATGAAAAAAAAACAAAAAGTAGTGGGTGAAAACAAATGTAAGCAAACAGTTCCTCCATCATTATGACAGTGACTTGGCAAAGACACATAGATGTAAATATCAAGAAATGAAAATGACTTAAAAAGAGATGGGGAAGTAACTGAAAAAGAAGGCACAGGAGTGTACATGTAGGCTACATGTTTAACTGTTCATTGGAGGTGAATAGGGGCCAGTGCGCAGTGTCTTGTATACGGGATCATTGTTTTCACCACCTGTGTCATGCCAGCTTGAGTTTCCACGATTGCATAGATCAGAAGAACTTGGCCTGATTGTGTTAGTTCATCCGTGATATCAGTTAGAGAAACATGGCATAAAATAGTTTGTGTTCAAAACAGCTTTGGTTTGCTTGTTTGCTGACTTTCACTTTGGAGGCACAATTGGCTTGCAAAGTCACCACCATAACGGAGACCTGGGCAAACCAACACCTGAGCCGAGAAGACTGCCGTGACAAACTGCGTGCAGTAAACAGGGCTGTAGTACCCTACTCTGGCCCACTACATCGTCGACATGGTGGTCTTTGGCACCCTCTGCCCCAGCATCCCCGCTCTAATTGTCAAGGAACCCACAGACCCGTTCATACAAGGCCGCAAAAAGGAAGTGCCGGTTCTGCTGGATATGAACGTCCTTGGTCCACGCCTAAGCAGCAAATCTCCACCAGCACTTCCCCCCGACCCCACCCCCACCCCCCTGCCTGCAAGCCATCGCCCAGGAGGTCAAGAAACAACAGCGAAACAAAGTAGCCCGTCACACAACCCGTCAACGGATCCCAGCCCACTCCATAGCCACCTTCAGAGTGACAAATACCCAAAGCCCTTCGACTCACCTTCTAACCTCGCCTCTGTCCAAACCTCTCCCCCATGGTCTGATACTGATCCCTACAATGGTCAGTGAGAAATCGTGAGCTGATCATCTCAGAAGAAAGTGTAGATCCTGTCCCTCCACCAGCCAAGGTCCCCTGTCCAGCGTTCGATGGCACCACCAGTCAACAACGGCAGCTGCGGGAACTCCTGTCAAGGTTACAAGCCTTCATGACAGATGATGAAGATCTTGGCATTTTCATTGCCTGAAGACCAAGGAAGACATACCAGCTGCCCAGCCATATCGCCGAATCCCCCCACACCAACTCCAAGAAGTGCAAGAGCATATCAAGGGTCTCCTGTCGAAAGGAATGATTACAAAGAGCCACAGTCCATATGCAGCACAGTGGTCATTGTAAAGAAGACAGACGGCAGCATCCGCCTCTGCGTTGATTACAGATGTCTCAGTGCCAAGACTGTGTGAGATGCCTTCCCACTACCTAGGATCCAGGATTCCTTCGATGCCTTGGTCGGCTCCCAGTACTTCTCCACCCTTGACTTGGCCTCAGGCTTTCACCAGACCGCTATGCACCCTGATGACCACCACAAAACGGCTTTCGCCACCCCATTTGGCCCCTTCGAATACACCAGGATGGGCACATGGGTCTCTCCACAGCTGCCATGTTTTATAGACTGATGCAGACCAGCATGTCGGATTTCATGTTCCAGTTCCTGCTAGTCTACCTGGACGACCTCCTGGTGTATTTCCAGACCTTTGAGAAACATCTGGAGAGTCTTGACTGCCTTCTGCAGGGGATAATCAATACTCGCCTGAAGTTGCAAGCAGCACAAATACCAGTTTCTTCACCTCCATGTCTAATACCTGGGGCGCACAATATCTGCCGAGGGGCGTCAGCTGCGAAGCTGGCAAGGTTGAAGCCATAAGAGAATGACCTGTCCTGAAGACCACAATCGCTGGATCTCTCCATGATCTGGTGACAAGGGCAGGCAGCAACAAAAGAAGAAGACAGTAGACGTATCTATGCTGTGGGACCAACACACCAACTGGCTTTCGACAATCTAAAAACGGCACTGACAACTGCACCGGTCCTAGGGTTCGCCGATTTCAAGTTCCCATTCATCCTGGAAACAGACGCAAGCCACGATGGCCTCGGTGACATCCTTTCCCAAGAATAAAATGGCAACGTAGGTTCATGGCCTATGCAAGTCGCCGACTATACCCTACAGGTAAGAACGAAGCCAATCACTCCAGTATGAAACTGGAATTCCTGGCGATGAAGTGGGCCATTTCCGAGAAATTTAGAGACTATCTCCTGGGCGCGAAATTCACTGTTCTCACTGATAACAACCCCCTCATCCACCTCCGCCATGCTGCACTTGGAGCACTAGAACTGGCCCAGTTCGACTTTGACGTACAGTACCGCCCAGAAAAAAAAAAACCCAGCAGATACCCTTTCCGGGCACCCAGGCCCTCCCTCTGTACCAATTCGTACGGCCCTACCTCCACAGCTTGCTATGACACAGGAAGCCTACTGTCAAAAGCCGTCCTTAGTTTGACCCTGATCCCATCACCTCAGAAGAAACCCAGTCCTGACCCTACCTACGCCTTAAAGTTGTTACCAAGAACGTCTGCAGCTCCAGAAACAAGATTTCATCTTCGGCCCAGTCCTGGACCACTGGCCAGCAAAGCCCCCTACAGGCAGGAACCGACAATTGAAGGCGCTTTGCGACCAGCACCCTCGCTCTCTGCCTCAAAGATGGCATCTTACACCGCCACATCCAGCACCGTCAGCATGGACCTGTGGAGCAGTTGGTGGTGCCAAGCGTCATGAGGCCTGACGTTTTTTGCTATCGCTTCATAGTCAAGGTTTAGAATGCATGCTTGGTCTCCTACAATCCAGGGTCTACTGGCCAGGCATGCACCAGGACACGAAGTCTTACATAGACTCCTGCCAGCGATGCACCATGGGGCATCGGCCGACCATCAACACCACGTCCGGTCATCTGCTGGCATCCCGACCTCTGGAAGTCCTGGCCATCGACTTCACCAAGCTAGACCCGGCAGGTGATGGCAGAGAGAACGTCCTTGTCATGACAGACGCTTTCACGAAATTCACACAGGCAGTACCAACAAGAAACCAGGAAGCTTTGACCGTCGCCAAAGTCCTGGTGCATGACTGGTTCCAGCATTACGGGGTCCCATAGAGAATACACAGCAACCGGGGCAGAGACTTCGAGTCAGATGGAGTAGCCGTAGGGTCCAGACTGGGGAGAAACTTTGCTCGTACATAAATGCGGAAGTGGGATGAGAAACTTTTGGAGTTTGAACAGAAACCTGATTTCTACAAACGTTACATTAATGATGGGTTTGGCATTTGGAATGGTGACCTTGACTCCCTTTTACGTTTCACAGATTATGCCAACACCATACATGCCAACATAAAGATCACTGTATGATGGAGTAGAGGACAAGTTGAATTCCTTGACGCTCTGGTTAAGTTAGAGAATGGCCATGCCTACACGGATCTATTCAGGAAAGATACTGATAAACAGTTATACCTCAGGCAGGATTCTTGTCATCCCCCACATACAAAAAAAAAAAAAAAAAAAAAAAATCTCTAGCATATGGTTTGGGTGTTAGGTTGAGAAGAATCTGTGAAAAGGATGAGGACTATTCAAAACACACATCTGAACTAAGAATCAGTTGCGCAAACGTGGCTATAGTAGCAAACTCATAGAAGGTAGGTTGACAACAGTTGATAACATGGATAGTAATCAACTTCTTCAGAAAAAAGGAAAGAAAACACTGAAAGAACACCACTAGTGTTGACATTTTCAAGATTATTTCCAGATGTACAAGCTGTACTAAAGACATAGTGATACGCTCTGTAAGTGAGAATACATGCGCAAAGTATTCCATAAACTACGGATGCCTGCATACAGACGGGATAAAAACTTATGTGATACGTTGGTTCACCTAAAACCTGTAAGAGCAGTGAAGGGAAAGCAGAAGCTTGTGATTGTGACACCTGTTCTTCACTAGTAACTTCAATTGTTGGACACAAAGCAGAAATCTTCACACAATGTTTGAGTAATGTGACATGTGCAGATAGAAATTTGATATATGCTCTCTGGTGTAAACGGTGTGATAAGACAGTTTATATTGGTGAAACTGGACGTTCGTTGAAAAAGGGAATAGCGGAACACAGACGTGACATCAAGTTCCAAAGAGAAAAGCCAATAATGCGACATTTCCTTCAGCATTCAGTGGAAGACCTTATTGTTTCAGTGTTGGCAAAAGCTTGCGGTGAAAGCAAAAGCTTTAGACTTATTACTTAAGAGGACATTAGACATAAGGACACTAGACACAAGGATGCTAAATGGATGCAATGTTAAGACAAATTTGTAACAAGCCTATCCAAATTTACCTACAAACAATATTGATGATTTTCAGAAAATGTATATCTTTTTCAGATGACAGTTATTGTATGCCATGTACAGTCACAGACAGGACTATATACACATTATTCTATGGTTTCATCTTCATTGTGATTTATGGAGCGTATTGTTATGTTTTTGAAGTGCATTGGTTACAGTATAACTACACACACACACACACACACACACACACACACACACACACACACACACACACACACAACTTGCCCCTTCTTTTTGTACTCCCAGTTCTTATAGAACAGGAGTACCTTAGAATGGGAACGAAGAAAAATCTCTCTCTCTCTCTCTCTCTCTCTCTCTCTCTCTCTCTCTCTCTCTGTCTGTGTCTCTGTGTCTCTCTCTGTGTGTGTGTCTCTGTGTGTGTGTGTGTGTGTGTGTGTGTGTGTGTGTGTGTCCGTCCGTCTGTCCGTGGTCAAAATGTGTTCAACTCGCTCCAGACAAAACTACTTGGCCGATCCTTGTGAAAATTTGTAGGTGTGTTCCTTATGGGTCACGAATGATGCCCGATGTTTTAATTTACCGCTATAGCCGTTACTAATGGCTGTAACGGCCTGTAACGGGTTTTCTTCTTTATGGAATATCTCAAAAAGTACTAGGCCGATCTTTGTGAAAATTAGCAGTTATGTTCATTATGGGTCAGGAATAATGCCCGATGTTTTTTAGTTTACCGGTATAGCCTTTACAAATGGCTGTAAATGCCTGTAACCATTCTTCTTCTTTATGGAATATCTCAGAAAGTACTCGGCCGATCTTTGTGAAAATTAGCAGGTATGTTCATTATGGGTCACGGATGACGCCCAATGTTTTAGTTTACCCCGTTATAGCCGTTACTAATGGCTGTAACGGCCTGTAACAGTTTTTTATTCTTTATGGAATATCTCAGAAAGTATTAGGCCGATCTTTCGGAAAATTTGTAGGTATGTTCATAATGGTCAGGAATAATGCCCGATATTTTAGTTTACCGTCATAGCCGTTATTAACGGCTGTAACGGCCTGTAACGGTTTTTCTTCTTTATGGAATATCTCAGAAAGTGCTTGGCCGATTTTTGTGAAAATTAGCAGGTATGTTCATTATGGGTCACGGATGATGCCCGATGTTTTTAGTTTACCGTTATAGCCGTTACAAACGGCTGTAACGGTCTGTAACAGTTTTTCTTCTTTATGGACTATCTCAGCAAGTATTTGGCCGATCTTTGTGAAAAGTAGCAGGTATGTTCACTATGGGTTACGGATGATGCCCGATGTTTAGTTTTTAGCCGTTATAGCCGCTGTTACTAAACAGTTTTTATTCTTTATGGAATATCTCAGAAAGTACTAGGCCGATTTTTTATGAAAAAGATTGTAGTATGTGTTCATTATGGGCCGACGGATGATGCCCGACGTTTTAGTTTACCGTTGTAGCCGTTACTAACGGCTGTAACGGTCCATAATGGTTTTTCTTTTTTTTATGAAATGTCTCAGAAAGAACTTGGCCGATTTTTGTGAAAATGTGTAGATATGTTCATTATGGGTCACGGATCATGCCCGACGTTTTAGTTTACCATTAAGGCCGTTACTAACAGCTATTACGGCCTGTAACGGTTTTTCTTTTATTATGGAATATCTCAGAAAGTACGTTGCCGATATTTCTGAAAATTTGTATGTATGTTCGTTATGGGTCACCCGATGTGGGTGTGTGTTGTGTGTTGTGTGTGTGTGTTTTTTTTTTTTTACCATTATAGCCGTTACTAACGGCCCATAATAGTTTTCTTTCTTGATGGAAAATCTCAGAAAGTTCTTTGCCGATCTTTCTGAAAATTTGTAAATATGTTGATTATAGGTCACAGATGATGGCCGATGTTTATCAGAATAGCCATTACTAACGGTTACACCAGCCCAAGACGGTTTTTCCTCTTTATGGAATATATCACGCGTATTTAGGATAAACTGGGAGTACATTTATATGCTTTGCATCTGGTTTTTTCCTTGTTGATGACATCACATATTATAATGCTAGAACTAGCGTAATATATTTATGACGTCAATTCTTTGCTCTGACCAGTTTGCCAAGAGATGGACATTACGTAGTTGTATTGTTTTTTTTTTTTTTTCTCTTGAAAAAAGCCCACGTGGTCGAAAATTAAAAGAGTGGAATGTGTGTGTGTGTGTGTGTGTGTGTGTGTGTGTGTGTGTGTGTGTGTGTGTGTGTGTGTGTGTGTGTGTGTGTGTGTGTGTGTGTGTGTGTGTGTGTGTGTGTGTGTGTTTATATGTACTTTGTGATATTCTGATGTTGTCTTTTTTTTTTTTTTTTTTTTTTTTGGTTAAACAGTACATATTGAGTGTTCTTTAAAGATGTAAAATGATGTATGCCCCTGTTTTTCAAAGTCGACAGTAATGATAAGAGAAAACTAGGTTGTGTGACTTTGGGGAAAATTTTGTCCAAAATAACGAAACCTGCCCAAATTCATGTCCTGGGGACTTGACTCTAAGAATTTTGATGACAAATCTTTTTTTTTTAGCCATTTTGTATCCGACTTTATGGAATTTTGTTCAAATAACAAGTCTATTATTGTCATTTGGTACCCCATACTTTGGATTTTAACGAATCCTTCCAAGTATATTTTTTATGAAATTTTGTTCAAATAACAATTAAGTCTATTATTGTCATTTGGTACCCCATACTTGGATTTTAAACGAATCCTTCCAAGTATATTTTGTATTTGACTTTGGGAATTTTGTTTAAAATAACAAACCCTCTCTAAGTCATCTTTGGTATCTGACATTCTGGAATTTTGTTCAAATAACAAGTCCATTATTGTCACTTGTTCCAGCCCAATGTTTTGTGGTATTTGGCTTTAAAAAAGTGATCTAGTTGCAAAGTGAAACGACTGCAGGCGGAAATCTAAACAAATCTTAAATTGTCAGCGAACCGCCCAGAGAAACGTGGACAAACGAGTCACAAGACAAACCACAACGCGTTTCAACCTCTTAGGTCTTCTTCAGGTGCAACAAACAAGAAACAAATAACGAAAATGCACTTAGCTTTGATCGCTTCTGTGTTCAGCGCAAGAAAGAAGGCGTTGATTCAACGCCTTCTTTCTTGCGCTGAACACAGAAGCGATCAAAGCTAAGTGCATTTTCGTTATTTGTTTCTTGTTTTTGTTGCACCTGAAGAAGACCTAAGAGGTTGAAACGCGTTGTGGTTTTGTCTTGTGACTCGTTTGTCCCGTTTCTCTGGGCGGTTCGCTGACATTTATTTAAGATTTGTTTAAAAAAGTGTTTAAAATAACAAATCCTCTTTAATTCCTTTTTGGTATCTGACCTTTTGGAATTTTTTGTACAAGTTGAATTACAAGTCTTTTTACAGTCTTTTTGGTGTGTGTGTGTGTGTGTGTGTGTGTGTGTGTGTGTGTGTGTGTGTGTGGTGGGGGGGGGGGGGGGGGGGGGGCGGAGGGTCCAAAATCTGGGTTTTGTTCAGAAACTCTCTCTAGTCATCCTCTCTAGTCATTTTTTGTATTTGACCTTTTGGAATTTTGTTTGCATAACATATCAATTCTAGTCAATATGTCAATGTTAGTCAACGCGAGTCCGCTGACTTTCAGAAGCCTTATAAATACAGTAAGCCCTTGGCAGCTGGAATAAGATGAATACAATGAATGAGGGGGGCAAGATGTTTGTTACTTTGATGTTTTGTTACTTTGATGTAAGGGTTTTGTTTTAGAAGTAGTAGGCCTAATGCCTCTCAAGACTTGATGACTGAAGCTCCATCCCGCCCCCCCCCCCCCCCCCCCCCCCCCTTGATTTATGTGTTGTACCAGATAACTCTGCCATTTTCATGTCAGCGAGGACGCTGATTGTAACAGAGTGGGGGGGGGGGGGGGGGGGGGGGGGGGGGGGGGGGGGGGGGGGGGGGGGGGGGGGGGGGGGGGGGGGGGGGGGGTCAACTTGATAATTTCGTTGCTGTACTGAACTATTGGTGATTAAAGTCGGAGAGTGAACCCACTTTTGACGTGTTTGCGTCACATTTTTCTCTATTTCGGTAACAAATACTAGACAGTGTGAAATCACTTTGTAATGAGCGAATAGCTGGCATTTCGCTCTTCATAGAATACATATAAATTTCATTATCCAAGACGGTGTCTGAGCGGAGAATTTTTCTTTTTTAATGGGTAGAAAACACAACTGACTTTTCCTCTTTGCCAGGCCGTCGTTGTGACCAACTCAAAGGGACAAGAACACTACGTTTGGCCCACAACGACACGTGGTCACAACGACGTGGTCACAACGACACGTGGTCACAACGACACGTGGTCTCTACGACACTTGGTCACAACAACACGTGGTCATAACCACACGTGGTCATTACTCACTTGGTCACAACGACATGTGATCACAACGACACGTGGTCATAACGCCACTTGGTCCCACGTGGTCCCAACGACATGTGGTCACATCAGCATACAACCGTCGACACGTGCTTTTGATACGATTTTCAACTGAAAAATACTTTGTTGAAATGGACTACTGGATAATAATTTTCATACATTTTCAGTTGTATTCATCATAGAATGAAGTCATTAACAAGCTTTTGATCGGGGAGCCTGGATTTCGCAGAATGATAATTTAGATCAAAACTCCGACAATGAACGAAGAAGGCGACTTGCTCAAGGGAGCCCGGCGCCGTCAGTCATTTCGTATAGTCGCAAGCCCGCGCGCGAAAAAGATCCTAGGCATGCAATATACAAAATGAGAGCTTATGGACTTGAATTTCTATGTGCGTTTTCGGATTCTTCGTTTGTTTTTTTTTTTTTTTTTTTTCCTTTTTTTTTTTTCGAAATGGAGAATTATTCAAGGTGTGCTCGATTGAACATTCAAAATGGCACCAAAATTAATTGTGCAATATACCAGTTTAGAGAAAATATGGGCTTCTTGGCGCAGTACGGTTGTAACGAATAAAATTCATTAATTTTTAACACTTCAGTGACGTATACACAACTATGTAGGTTCTGAAGCATTCGTATTGTTAAGAGTTTACACCACAAAAATTCGAGATTCATTAATCAAGGGAGGTAAGGGAAAGGTAACTCACGAACAAAACAATTATTTTCGTCTACGAAGGGTAACCGAGAAATATACACACTGTTAGCACCGGCTACACATAAATAAATGAATAACTAACTAACTAACTAACTAACTAACTAACTAACTAATTGACCCACTAACCAACCAACCAGCCAACCAACCAACAACTCAGTCACTCGCTAACTGACAAATTAACTAGGCTAAGTAACTAACCTACTAACTAGCTGAAAAATGAACTAACTACAAAACATGAAAAGCCACTTTAATTGAAAAAAAAAAAAAAAAAAAAGAAGATAGCCGATGCATACAGAGATAAGCATGTCAAATGATTAGACTTGTAAGAAAATTCTGGTATCTTGCCGTATAAAACTGTATTTGTAGGATGTTACAAAGCAAGTAATAAGACCTCATGAGGAATATGAAAATGCTGTATGGCATGCTTATATTAAAAAAAAAATCTGTGGCCATTTAAAAGATTATATATAAAAAAAAAAAAAAAAAAAAAAACTAATAGATTCTTGAAAGAATGTAATGGAGTGAATAATGATGAAAGACCTAAGTACCTTAACCGACATTCAGTTAAAAGGTAGGCTTTTCGCAGGTGATCTAATTGACTGAGCATTACAAAATTTCAGTGGTATAAAAGGATATAAGTACATGTATAAGTGTCATGCTTACCCTGCAGAACTGACTTACAACAAAAACTCCTGGAACGCAACTGGATAGATTCTCAGTGTTTATTTTACAACGAACCGTCTCTGTGAGCATTGGCCTCAATCACCCAGTCTTTGTCTCTGCTTGGCGGGAACCTTCCCCCTTTCTTGGCGGTTCTTATACATGACATCATCGGTTACATCCTAGAATGGACATAGGCGTCGCGAACGATGCATTATTTAATCTTTTTGAATAAATCAATACTTCCAGTGTGTGTGTGTGTGTGTGTGTGTGTGTGTGTGTGTGTGTGTGTGTGTGTGTGTGTGTGTGTGTGTGTGTGTGTGTGTGTGTGTGTGTGTGTGTGTGTGTGTGTGTGTGTGTGTGTGTGTGTGTGTGTGTGTGTGTGAGAGAGAGAGAGAGAGAGAGAGAGAGAGAGAGAGAGAGAGAGAGAGAGAGAGAGAGAGAGAGAGATGTTTTTAGCCTTCTACCTTTAGTTTGTCTTAATGCAGCTTCTCAGTCATCGGTACTTCAGTAATCCAATAATTTGACAGACGTATCTAAGTGTCAAAATCTTAGAGACTGTCTCTCAAATTGTTGTCCGTGGGCAGGGGTGGTTGGGTCTGTGGGGTGTGCTCGACAGCTGGAGGGTGGTGTTTTTCGCCGGTGGGCTCTGCAGTCATGAAACACGGGCTGATACACCCATGGGGATGCTACTTTAAGGCTGTTAGGAGTTGTATCCTGTAGTCTGATTTACCTCTGTTCAGGAGCAGTTATGTCCCTTGATATCTTAATGGAGCGTCCTGCACGTGCCTGTACCCAACGTCAACACAGCGCAGGCCTCCAAGGGTGGTACAGGACTGCTCTAAAGGCAGGTGAAGACAGTGCTTCTCTGGGTCCTCCCCAGCACCTTCGGGTGTTTCTTTTTCTTCTTTGCCTTAACTAGGCTGACTCTGGAGAAAGGTACAGTGACGGTGAGGAAAGACCCACTGACCACAGGGAAAGTCCTGTTGACAGTGGGAAAGACTACAATTTTGGATTCTCTCTTGAGGGCACATAAGATCGTATGGCGAAAGCTTGGCTGTGTCTGGAGTAGCACTGTCTTCATCTGTCCGTGGGCAGGGGTGGTTGGGTCTGTGGGGTGTGCTCGACAGCTGGAGGGTGGTGTTTTTTCGCCGGTGGGCTCTGCAGTCATGAAATACGGGCTGGTACACCCATGGGGATGCTACTTTAAGGCTGTTAGGAGTTGTATCCTGTAGTCTGATTTACCTCTGTTCAGAAGCAGTTATGTCCCTTGATATCTTAATGGAGTGTCCTGCGCGTCTCTGTACCCATCGTCAACACAGCGCAGGCCTCCAAGGGTGGTACAGGACTGCTCTAAAGGCAGGTGAAGACAGTGCTTCTCTGGGTCCTCCCCAGCACCTTCGGGTGTTCTTTTTCTTCGTAATCCAATTCTATCCTATTGAGGTAATGTGGTATTTTTGTAAAGAAAAAAAGATATCGGTGATGGCTCATCTTCTCTCTCTCTCTCTCTCTCTCTCTCTCTCTCTCTCTCTCTCTCTCTCTCTCTCTTACGTGATGGAACCACCTGGCGTTAAGGAGACTCAGTACTTCTTTTGAACTGATCAGGTGATGGGATTCTCAGATATACAACTTAATTTACATTTTACGCCGATCATGGAAAAGATAAGTGGTTTGTTCGTTCTTCGTGTTCACTGTCTTAAACGTTGTTTGTTTTTGCCTCAACAAGATCCAAGAGGTCGAAATGCATCGTGTTTTGTCCTGGGATCTGTTTGTTTGTGTTGTCTTGCGGAAATAACCTTTCTTTTTAAAAAAAATTTGCTTCAATTTCCGCTTTCAGTCACTTCGCTTTGAAATTATCTTACAGTATTTTCACCGTAAAGGACAATTAATAATGGAATGGCATACCCAGCAAAGTCAAAGTGCGGGAGTGGGGGTTGGGGGGTGGAGGAGCCGTGAGGGGGGGGGGGGGGGGGCAGGAGATCACGACATGGATCATATAGTAAGTATCTGAGAAGATGGACAGGGAAATCGCTCTGAACACAGTTTGTTTCCATCATGAAGTGCAGACCGTAGGGCTTCGGTACCAGTCACAAAACAGCGAGAAGGTAGGCTCTTTGGGATATCGCACCATCGTCTAGGCAAGAGGATTCTTTGAAATCGTCCGACTGGGAAAGGAAAGGTAGTAGTAGTGATGGGAGAGGGGGGTGTATTTCAGAATCTGGCACAGCGTTGCCTAACAGACGGACTAGGCCATGACATTTTGTGTGTGAGAGCTCATCTTCTGACAGATACTATAGACGACTGTGAACACTATGTGGAATTTGTGCGCTTTGGGCCTAATCTGTATTTGTGGACGTAAGGAGCTAAGCGCAGAAGGCTTCACACACGTCTTAAGAAGTCATGGTGTCGCGCAAACTGTAGCCCGGCCTACGCACCGGATCATTGAAAAGAATAGCCTACATCCAACAAAAGTCTTCAGAAAGCATTTAAGTTATGAGCTGATTCCCCAAGCCTAATTTCCTAAGTAAGTATTCCAAAAGGGATGCAAAGATGGTGTGTGAGCGCGCGTGCGTGCGTGCGAGCGTGCGTGTGTGCCTTTGCGTGTGATGTGCGTGCCAGCGCGCGTGCCACTGTGTGTGTGTGTGTGTGTGTGTGTGTGTGTGTGTGTGTGTGTGTGTGTGTGACATTATGAGACATTTTGTTTTTTTGATAATCTCCTTGCTCTCTCTCTCTCTCTCTCTCTCTCTCTCTCTCTCTCTCTCTCTCTCAACAATATTATCTCATATTCTATTCTGCCTTGAAAACCAGTCTTGCTTTTTTTTTTTTTTTTTTTTTTTTTTAAAGAAGAAAGTATATCTTGGTGTACTTGAGCATGACTGCCGCATGAGTCAAGAGTTCATTCCTCCTCAGGCTATGCTGTTGATACAAGTCTGTGTCAGATGCTTCTAAATCTCTCTTCCGTGTAGGAATGTTATAGGCTACATAGTTGTGTGTGAATAATGTGTGTGTGTGTGTGTGTGTGTGTGTGTGTGTGTGTGTGTATGCGCGCGCGCGCGTGTGTGTGTATGCGTGCATGCGTGCGTGTGTGTACCTGTGTGCATTGTCTAGCTTATCTCTGTTACCCTTGGGAATAAAAGTTATCAATCAATCGTCTCTCTCTCTCTCTCTCTCTCTCTCTCTCTCTCTCTCTCTCTCTCTCTCTCTCTCTCTCTCTCTCTCTCTCTCTCTCTCTCTCAGTCTTCTCTTCAGAAAGAAAACAAACAAACAAGCAATGAAAATGCAATGTCGGAAAGCGATTTATTGAACATGAAAAGAAGACATCTCATTCATTTATTCATATATTTGTTTATTTTTACCTTGCTAGACAGTAACATTATCTTTATGATTTTGCACACTTTAAAAAAAAAATAAAAGAATGAAAAAAAAATCTTAGCTTTTAAAAACGATATCACACTGTGTCAAATATAACATATGAAAGAAATCGTGAAACCAGAATTAACTTTTCTTTTGTAATTCGATGTTTAAACTAGTGATCCTTCTGCCGTCTTAAGTAGCATATAGGATGCTGTAGTAAACATGTTCAGGGTATGACAGAGCCATATGGTTTAATCAACCGACTTAGAATAAGAAAAGCCCCATGTTGTTGTAACCAACACTCTTCGGACGTGGACATAACCGTTACGTATGCTTAATCAAAACACTCGGAATGTGACAGGTCTATGGCTTTGAATAAAACACTCGTGGCATGTCTCGTCCTAGTCTTCAATCAGCATATTCAGGGTTCCACACAACTCTGTGTTTTAATCATCACACTCAGGATGTGGCTCTGTGCTTTTTATGAACACACCAAGGATGTGGCCTTGCTCTATCTTTCATTCAAAGCATGTAGGACGTGAATAGTCCTATG
This sequence comes from Conus betulinus, assembly GCA_016801955.1. NCBI lineage: Eukaryota > Metazoa > Mollusca > Gastropoda > Neogastropoda > Conidae > Conus > Conus betulinus. The sequence goes on from JADBJO010001826.1 coordinate 305,373, forward strand.
CTTCTACCCCATTCTCGGATGTGACGTAATGTTCTGCTTTATTTGTGAAACTGAGTATGTGACGTAATGTTATGCTTTATTTGAGAAACTGAGTATGTGACGTAATGTTATGCTTTATTTGAGAAACTGAGTATGTGACGTAATGTTTGCTTTATTTGAGAAACTGAGTATGTGACGTAATGTTATGCTTTGTTGAGAAACTGAGGATGTGACATAATGTTATGCTTTATTTGAGAAACTGAGTATGTGACGTAATATTATGCTTTATTTGAGAAACTGAGGATGGGACGTAATATTATGCTTTATTTGAGAAACTAAGGATGGGACGTAATATTATGCTTTATTTGAGAAACCGAGTATGTGACGTAATGTTATGCTTTATTTGAGAAACTGAGTATGTGACGTAATGTTATGCTTTGTTTGAGAAACTGAGTATGTGACGTAATGTTATGCTTTCTTTGAGAAACTTAGGATGTGACGTAATGTTATGCTTTCTTTGAGAAACTGAGAATGTGACGGAGCTCTCTTATTCAACAAACTCAGAAAGCGACACAGCTCTATGGTTTAACCATATAATTCATGACATGACATAACCCCACATCTTATTTCAAGAAAAATAACTTTTAAAACAGCGCTATACTTCAATGAAGAAAAAAAAAAAATGTGGTATAGCCCTACACTGTAATTAACACACATGGGATGTGACATAGGTCTATGCTTTAACCAACTCATTTAAGCATTGTTTTTGCATAGTCTCATGCCTTAACTCGCGCACACCCAGGACGGGACATAGACCTATTTATTATATCCACACTCTCAGGGCAGTACATCCATTAATCTTGGCACTTAAGCTGTGAAAAAAGCCCATATTCTATAATCCACCGGCTGTGAAATAGCCCTATGTACTATGACCAACACACTCAGGATAACACACCCATTAATTATGGCACTCACACTATGAAATAGCCCTATGTTCTATTATTCACACGCTCGGGATAAAGTCGTGGCCCTGCTTGTGTTTTAATCCACGTACGTAGCCTTGTATCTTAATAATAAAAAAAAATACTCAGGATGTGACATAGTCCTGTGACATAGTCCTGTGGCCTTTTCCTACGCAGGACGTGGCATAGCCCTAAGCTTGAATCACGTCAGCCAGGGGTGTGACAAGTCCCGTGCTTCAATTCACAGTCAGGAGGCCACCATGCCCTAAGTGTGCTTTATTCCAGACAGTAAAAATGAAATAAAGTCTGAAAAAAAAAAAGAAGGAAACTCATGCATTAAACTAGATACAGAGATCTTATACTATATGTCTGTTACTCAAGACACACACACGATCAGATATAGTTCTTGGTGTGGGTTATTTCAATCACTTTGGCGTTTTTTGTTTCAGGCACATGAAGCATTTATGACAAAGACAATCGGGATGTTCATAATGAAAAAGAACGACTGATCCGATCGGTATTTTACACAAACCACAGCTAACAGTGTGTTGTTTTTTTCTTCAAAGCAAAACATTACAACGAGTTACACAACTTCAAAAGATAATATTTGTTTTCATATATTTGATTACATACGGTGCGCGCAGCATACTTCTACAGAAAACCTTTTAAACACTGGAAAAGACTGTCCAAGATCACCCACATGTAAGTGTAGGAGACGATAGCCATACTTCTCTAGGTCAAAAACAATACTTCAAGAATTTATTTTCGTGAACATAGTGAACAAAAGGAAAACAATACATCAAAAATATGATAAGCAGTCGGAGTCAATACATTGCTTTTATCATGCTGGAGGAATAACGAACAAACAAACAATCGAACAAACAAACAAACAAAAAAGAAAGAAAAAGACAAGACGACAAACGTTATCATGGATCAGGCAAGAGTTATGTTCTTGTCAGCATGGTATACGTTATAAATGACGACTTCTCAGTTTCTGGTTAGTGATCGTTACATCGTGCTGTTCGTCACCGGATCCAACTGAAACAGGGTAAAATCACAAGAGAGTGATGGTGATAATAATGCTGTCGATGACAATAAAGAAAATGTTAATAATGATGACAATGATGATAATAACAACAATAATGATGATGATGATAATGATGATGATAAAAAAAACGATAATGATGATGATGATATTGGTAATGTTGCTGCTAACATCAGAACATTAATTAAAAATGTCGATGATGGCAAGTGATCATGTTCATTTGAGAGAGAGAGAGAGAGAGAGAGAGAGAGAGAGAGAGAGAGAGAGAGAGAGAGAGACAGAGAGAGACAGACAGAGAGACAGACAGACAGAGAGACAGAGAGAGACAGACAGAGAGGGACAGACAGACAGACAGTCTACTCACCTTACAGTCCGCCAAAGTCAGGAGCGGTGAGGAAGGGCCACAGTCATCACCCACAAACGTAGGACGGTGGCCGGCACCTTGTGTCAGCGCCTCCGCAGATGTACATCCCACGGGTCTGGCAGTACTCCTCTGCACCATATACACAGCCTCCTCATCGTCATCGCCTTGATTATCGTCCTCCACCACCATTGCCATCATCATTCACATTACCAGAATCAGTGGTAACGACAACAGCAAATCTTTGATATCAATATCCAGTTTGTTCAGTGGATAACGCGCGCACGCGGCCACACACACACACACACACACACACACACACACACACACACACACACAAACACACACACACACATACGCACGCACACACGCGCGCGTGCACACACACACACACACACACACACACACACACACACACACACACACACACACACAGAGTCTACTAACCACAGTTGTCTTCATCGTGTCCATCAGCACAGTCCTTGGTGCCATCACAGAAATCTGACCGTGACCGACATCGGGTGTCACCATCTCCACATATGTACTTGTTCTTCTCGGAGCAGTACTCCTCTGCATTGAAAAACTCATCATCATCATCGTCATCATCATCATCATCATCATCATCACCAAAATCGTCGTCATCTTATTCATCAGCACGTAAGAACAACATCATCATCTCACGTCACCAACATTGACCTCCTAATAACTGGAATCAGATGCTGTGAACACAGGTTGTTCAGACACATCATCTCCACCAGTTCTGCACCGAAACCAGGGCCTGGCCCGGCGAAGCAGATGTCAGGCTGGACATCCCGTCAGAAGGAAGGTTCCTGACGGATTCTCTGCCCCGCACACAGGCACATCACGACAACTGTCTGTCGATAAGTAAGTCGACAAATGACTGTCAGTAGTAAAATGAAAATAACTCGACAAGTGACTGTCAGTAAGGCAGTAAGCCAAATGTCAGTCAGGCAGTAAGACAAGTGACTGTCAGAAAGGCAGTAAGACAAATGACTGTCAGTCAGACAGTAAGACAAGTGACTGTCAGTAAGGCAGTAAGCCAAATGACTGTCAGTAAGCCAAATGACTGTCAGTCGGGCAGTAAGACAAATGACTGTCAGAAAGGCAGTAAGACAAATGACTGTCGGTAAAACAGTAAGACAAATAACTGTCAGTAAGATAAATGACTGTCGGCAAGAGACAAATGACTGTGAGTCAGGCAGTAAGACAAATGACTGTCAGTCAAGCAGTAACACAAATGACTGTCAGTCAGGCAGTAAGACAAATGATTGTCAGTCAGGCAGTAAGACAAATGATTCAGGCAAAAACAAATGACTGTCAGTCAAATGACTGTCAGTAAGACAAATGATTGTCAGTCAGGCAGTAAGACAAATGACTGTCAGTAAGACAAATGACTGTCAGTCAGGCAGTTAAAAAAAAAATGGCTGTCAGTTAACACAAATGACTGTCAGTCCGGCAGTAAGACAAATGACTGTCAGTAAGGCAGTAACACAAATGACTGTCAGTCAGGCAGTAAGACAAATGACTGCCAGTAAGGCAGTAAGACAAATGGCTGTCAGTAAGACAAATGACTGTTAGTAAGACAAATGGTTGTCAGAAGGGCTGTAAGAAAAATGACTGTCAGTAAGACAATTGATTGCCAGTCAGGCAGTAAGACAAATGATTGCCAGTAACACAAATGACTGACTGTCAGTCAGGCAGTAAGACACAAGAGACTGTGAGTCAGGCAGTAACAGAAAATGACTGTCAGTCAGGCAGTAAGACAAATGACTGCCAGACAAATGACTGTCAGTCAGGGCAGTAAGACAAATGACTGTCAGTAAGACAAATGACTGTCAGTAAGACAAAAGACTGTCAGTAAGACAAATGACTGCAAATGACTGTCAGTAAGACAAATGACTGTCAGACCAGACAGTAAGACAAATGACTGTCAGTAGGGCAGTAAGACAAATGAATGTCAGTAAGACAATGAAGACATAGTCACTGTCAGTAAGACAAATGATTGACAGTATATAAGTGTATGTCAAGAAATGTCAGTTGCAAAGTGTGGCGACTGCATGCGAACATCTACACAAGTTAAAAAAATAAAGTGGTCAAAATAACTCTCTGCCGAACAACATAGACAAACGAATCACAAGATAAAACACAACGTTTTTCGACCTTTTAGGTCTTCTTCAGGCGAGAGAAACAACAACACTCAGGACAGCGAAAATGAAGAACGAGCCATCAGTTACGTTTGCCAAATTCGGCGCAGGATGGGCGTTGAATGAAAACGAGGTCGAGAGGAAGGAGACAATGCGAGTTAAAATAGTAATGATGGTAATAATAACACCGACAGCAATAATGATAATGAAAAATGATGATAAAAATGATGATAAAAATACTGAAAAAAAAAAAAAAAAACAATAAAGAGAGGATTACTACCACTTTTGGTGATAATATGACAATAGCAGGTATAGTAGTATGAGAGAAAGGAGAGGGGTTAAAGGATTGTCGTGGCAACGGTGGTGATAGCGATGATGATAGTAATGATAAAGGTAATGATGGTAATATAAAAAATAACACTGGTATTAATAATTATGATAATGATACTTACAACAATAGCAATGTTAATGGTAATAATAGTAATAATAATAAAAGTAATGGTACAAAAATATAATTAAAAAAATGATATCAGTAGTACTAACGATATTAATAGTACTAATACTAAGAATAATAAGGAAGAAAAAGGAGGAGGCGGAGGGGGAGGACAGGAAAAAACAAAGGGGAGAAGGAGGGTACAAATTATGGGAAGGATGGATTCTAATAGGCATATTAATTAATAGTTATAATAGGATATATGAATGGTTTTAATAATAATCAAGATTGTAACTATATATAGTAATGATAATGATGATATAGAGGGTTGGAAAAGTGGAAGGTTGGAATGTCATAAATATTGTAAAGTACAATGATAATATTAATGATAATAGTGAATATGATCGTTGTAACAGTTATGAAGTTGTAATAACAATTATAATTATTGATGATAATAGTAACAAAAATTGGTAATGATCGTAAAGATAATAATAATGCCAATGATAGTAATGATTATGATAATAAAGTGATGATACTAGTGATAGTAGTGATGATGATAATGGTGATGTTAATTCTAATTGAGGTAATAAGAATAATAAAGTTTTATTCAGTTATTTATATTTATGATGATGATTGATGGTGTTGATCATGATGATACGATGACAGTGATATTGATAGCAATAATAATAAAAAGTAATATTGGTAAGAGTAATAGTTGGTGGAAAGGAATAAAGGAGATCAATGAATAAAAGATAACAGTGCTACGAAAGCAGGGAGCCGTTGGTGAAGGTAAACAGAGTAATGTCAGTAATGATAACAGTAGGTGGAAAGGAATAGGAATAATCAATGAGTAAAAAGGACCAGTATTATTGGAGCGGTGAGGAAGAGGAGGGTTCAAGAAAGTGTGTATGTGTGTTGGGTGAGGGGGAACCACACACCTATACCTACACACACATAGACGCACCCTCACCCTCCCTCACTCTCTCTCTCTCTCTCTCTCTCTCTCTCTCTCTCTCTCTCTCTCTCTTAGTTTCTGTTCATAAGAATTATCCCTATTACTACTACGACTTTTTCTGCTGGTGATGGGATTAGTGATAATAGGACCTATTAATTATAAGTGTAACGGAAGTGATAATAAAGTGATAATATGATAGTAATAGTGACAACAACAATGACATCATTTTTTATCATATTTTTGTATCATTACTGTTCTTATTATTACTGTTATTGCCATTATTGTTACTATTGTAAGTTATTATTATCATTACTATTAATATATCAGTGTTGTTATTGGTATTACCATCATACCATTATCATCACCATCATCATCGCCACTTCCACTGTTGCACGACAATCATGCTGTTCGACAATCCTCTAACCCCTCCCCTTTCTTCTCCCATACTATAACTGCTATGGTCATATTTTCACCATAAGTGGTAGTAATCCTTTCTTTATCAATTTTTTTTTTCAATAATTCTATCATCATCATTATCATTGTTTTCTTTGCTGCTATTATTATCATTATTATTATTATAATTATTATTATCATAATTACTGTTTTAACTCGCACTGTCTCCTTCCTGATGGCCTCGTTCTCATTCAACGCCCATCTTGCGCCGAATTTGACAATTACAACTGATGGCTCGTTCTTCATTTTCATTGTCCTGAGTGTTGATTATCTTGCCTGAAGAAGACCTAAGAGGTCGAACGGCGTCGTATTTGTCTTGTGATTCGTTTGTCCATGTTGTTTGGCGGACTTATTTTAGCCACTTTTTATAAGATTTATTCAGAAACATGAGTAGACAAATGACTGTCAATAGAAAGACAAACAACAAGCACATGACACATGACTGTCAATAAAATACGTCGACAAATGACAGTCCATGAGTATGTTGATTAAATGAATGTCAATAAGTACGTCGCTAAATACGGTTAATCAGTAAGTAACTGAATAAATAACTGTCAGTGTCAATAAGTAAGGTAACTGAATAAATGGCCGTCAATAAGTAAGACAAATGACTGTCAATAAGTAAGACAAATGGCTGTCAATAAGTAAGACAAATGACGTCAATAAGTAAGACAAATGACTGTCAATAAGTAAGACAAAAGACAATGACTGTCAAATGACGTAAGACAAATGACGTCAATAAGTAAGACAAATGACTGTCAATAAGTAAGACAAATGACGTCAATAAGTAAGACAAATACCTGACAGTGTCAATAAGTTAAGTCGACAAATGACACCTGTAGGACAACTCAGGACAGGACTGGTGACGACACCTCTACCCTGCCGCACAGGACTGATACCAGAAGGATGTCCACCCCTGACTGGCTGACCATCCGTCACAGACCTATTAGATGATGTCATGGGGAACATTTACTTCAATAACACTTACACAAACACATACTGGAACTAGCACGCACGTAGACGCACGCGGACACGCAGTTGAAAACATACACCGTTACACACGGATATGAATCTCATCCACATTTTCACCCAGTTTGTATTTTTTCTCTTGAAAAAACACAAATTTTAGCTTGCGTATGCACACTAGCATACACACAGTGACATGTAAATGTTATGTTGTAATCATCTGACTCATATGAACAAACACATGCACAGACAGACTTGCTGACTAATGACACACAAACGCATATGCATGCACATATTAAAAAACAAATTGCCTTTTGCTTATATTAGGAGTGCACAGAGCCTAGTGTATGTGCTTGAGTGCACGTGCGGGAACGCGCGCGCGCGCGCGCGCACACACACACACACACACACACACACACACACACACACACAGACACACACACACACACACACACACACACACAGACACACACACGCACACACACACACACATATATGCACACAGTAGAGAGAGAGAGAGAGAGAGAGAGAGAGAGAGAGGAGAGAGAGAGAGAGATGAGAGAGAGAGAGAAGAGAGAGAGAGAGAGAGAGAGACAGAAAAGACAGACAGAGACAGACAGGCAGAGAATCTACTGACCACAGTTGTCTTCATCGTGTCCATCAGCACAGTCCTTAGTGCCATCACAGAAATCTGACCGTGACCGACATCGGGTGTCACCATTTCACATATGTACTTGTTTCTTCTCGGAGCAGTACTCCTCTGCATTGAAAAAATCATCATCATCATCATCATCATCATCATCATTACCAAGATTATCACTCACCAGTACTTTACATCACCAGCATCATCTGAAGTATCACAGATGTAAACCGCAACTCGCGGAGCTTGACAATATGTCTATGTCACACTTTGTATGCTTGCTTTTTTTTTGCAGACAGATGGCGGCTACATCCTTTATGTATGTGAGCTTCCGGTGAAAACAGGACTCCATTCTTCAGCATGGAGGCATTCATTTCATTCATGCTGCTTGTGGTCCAGTGGACGCGAGGGGCTGTCACCCATCACAGTACATTCCTGACAAATTTTATTTCCTTAAAGCATGCAAACATTGCTTTGAAAATGTTTTACTTCATAGAGATATTAGATCGATCTGTCTCTTTGGGCAAATATCACACCCAGTGGAACCATTCTCGTTTTATTTCCTTAAGCATGCAAACATTGCTTGAAACTGTTGGTTTTACATTTCATAGAGATATTAGATCAGATGAAAAACATCTGTTCTTTGAGAAACTGCAAATATATCACAGATGTAACCGCAACTTGCCGGAAATGGAGCAATTGTCTATTTAACAATTGTCGTTAATGACACCCAGTGGAAACATTCTCAACAGGGTTTTCATGGAACCTGCGGGTTTTAAGATGTGTGTGTCTGACACCACGTGTCCCAACATGTTAGTGAAGTTTCACACCATCACATGAATTAGGAACATCCCATGGAATGCACCACGGAGCTCCCTCGCCTCTCAAAAGACATGAAGGGGGCGTAAAACGAGGGGCCTCAGCGCCCTCGGCACAAAATTGTTTCTTCCTTACATGATGCATGCGATACACGTTGACAGCAGATCGTGGAAGATAAATCCAGGAGTCTGAAAACAAATACAGCTTCAGACCAGTTCTCTACAAGGGAAAAAGTAACTAAGGATGACGGACTACATTCAGCAGTAGGTCAACAACACTCATGTGCTAGCTTCTCTTCCACAAGATTTTCTGACAAGGGCTTGTATGTCGCCAAGACTCCCTGTCCGGCACCAGTCTACAGGGTCCACCGGATGGTGGACGTCCCAGAGGCAGGCAGGGGAAGTTCTGGATGGACCAGAACAAAGGACAGGTCAGGTGACATCACCTCTACCCTCTGGACATCCCTGACTGGACATACACCCTTACAATACCCCTACGACGTACCGTCAAGGTAGATTTATAATGAAACAGGCATTCATACTCCATGACATGCATGCATTGACGCATGAATCAGTTCACACACACGCGCGCATGCACGCCCTCACACACACACACACACACACACACACACACACACACACACACACACACACACAGAGGGGGAGATTCAGACAGACAGAGGGGTGGGGGAACAGTCTACTGACCACAGTTGTCTTCATCATGTCCATCAGCACAGTCCTGGTGCCATCACAGAAATCTGACCGTGACCGACATCGGGTGTCACCATCTCCACATATGTACTTGTTTTTGCTTCCGCAGTACTCCTCTGCATTGAAAATGAGACTCATTGTTATCAATGTAGTCATCTTCAGCACCATCACCATGGCAGTCAATACATTAGGAACTTTATCATGATCTTAGTTTCCCCAGGTGCAGTAAAACAGAGATTCCAAAAGCTGAGAATAAAACACTTCAGACACTGGTGGAGCCCGTGGTCACCTGGTACAAGCGTTCCACTGTGGAACCAGCAGTCATGAGTTCGAACCGCTCGTGAACTGGGTTGTTTATGGCTTGAAATTCCTCCAACTCACACCTGGTAATAAACAGATACTTGATTCAGATCAGGGAAAATAAAGGCTGCGGAAGGATAGAGATAGCCTAAGTCTTCCATGACGCCACACCCTAAACAAGGTGAATCTGTATCAAGATCATCGCCCTCTGTGGCCCTTACTCTGTGGGATTTTAACCTTGTTAACTTTTAACAAGCTCCAGACGGGATTTATGCCTCTAATCCAAAGAGTACAGGACAAAGTCAGACAGCAAGTCAAGACACACACCTGCCACAATAAAGTTGTCCTTGCATGTTATAGGGCAGTGTCTTCCTAACATGACCATCCACAGAGTACAGTGGGAGTGGACACCTAGAAGGACACAGACCGAAGAAGCCCTGGATTGACCGGGTCAAGCAATGGACTATTTGCACCATCTTTGCCCTGAGTGTTGAACTTGAGTCAGAGGGCCGCAAAGTTCCTGACTGAAGACACATCTGCCACGTCATCCCTGCCAGCCACTGCTACAGCACCCCTACGGCATTCTGACACAGCACCCCAAGGAATCTCTATCTCAGGACTCTTACGATCCATTGCCATGGCACCCCTTTGATCCACTGCCATGGCGCCCCTTTGATCCACTGCCATGGCACCCCTTTGATCCACTGCCATGGCACCCCTTTGATCCACACGCCATGGCACCCCTTTGATCCATCGCCATGGCACCCCCTTTGATCCACCGCCATGGCGCCCCTTTGATCCACTGCCATGGCGCCCCTTTGATCCACGCCATGCCATGGCACCCCTTTGATCCACCGCCATGGCACCCCTTTGATCCACCGCCATGGCACCCCTTTGATCCATCGCCATGGGCCCCCTTTGATCCACCGCCATGGCGCCCCTTTGATCCACTGCCATGGCGACCCTTTGATCCACTGCCATGGCATCCCTTTGAGCCATCGCCATGGCACCCCTTTGATCCACTGCCATGGCGCCCTTTGATCCACCGCCATGGCACCCCTTTGATCCACCGCCATGGCACCCCCTTTGATCCATCGCCATGGCGCCCCTTTGATCCACCGCCATGGCGCCCCTTTGATCCACCGCCATAGTATTACTACGACCTGATGTCATGGCACCCCTATGACTCACTGATACACCATCCCTATACTCACTGATACACCATCCCTATGACTCACCGATACACCATCCCTATGACTCACTGATACACGATACACCATCCCTATAACTCACTGATACACCATCCCTATGACTCACTGATACACCATCCCTATGACTCACCGATACACCATCCCTATGACTCACCGATA
>JADBJO010001826.1:321530-331530 GCA_016801955.1 Conus betulinus
TCAGTATCATACGTTATTTGACATGTCTCCATCGGACATACTTTGTGCTTGCAAGGGAAGAGTACTTACAGACTGTTCCGAATTAAATGAACTTTTAGAGTATCTGTAATACTAGCGTATGTAATTATTTGAAATCTTCCCACCATTAATGTTTTCAATAAGAGAGAATAGACATGGGCACATACATACGAGAGAGAGAGAGAGAGAGAGAGAGAGAGAGAGAGAGAAGAGAGAGAGAGAGAGAGAGAGAGAGAGAGAGAGAGAGAGAGAGAGAGAGAGAGAGGGAGAGTGTGTGTACTGACCACAGTTGTCTTCATCGTGTCCATCAGCACAGTCTTCGGTGCCATCACAGAAATCTGACTGTGACCGACATCGGGTGTCACCATTTCCACAAATGTACTGTTCTTCTTTGCACAGTATTCCTCTGCATTGAAAAATCATATCATCATCATCATCATCATCATCATCATCATCATCGTCGTCGTCGTCGTCGTCGTCAACATCGTCATCATCATTATCATCATCATTGTCAGGTTTATCGCCTTCAGTGCCATAAGAACATCGCCAACCTTGTAGTAACCACAGTTATTGGTTACAATAAGCTGAAAGGTACTCCTTATTGTGGTGCTGCGTCTTATTTTGAACGCACATGTGTCACATTCAGTCGACAACTGCCCATTCACAGGAAATCCTGTAAGTGGTCACATCAATTTTTTTTCTCAAGGAAACCAGAGCTGACAGTCACAGCCAGTCTCCATCCCAAAGCATTCGAGAATCAATGCCTCAGACGCATTCTGTGAACCTCATACGAGAGACTTAACATAGGTAACCGTGTCAGTCAATCGGTCAGTACATTTGCATTATGAAATAGCGGTACAAGCATCTATTTCGCCATGTTTTTCTCTGTCCAAGACTATTGTGCTCAATACAGTAGAAGTTAGATATGTTTCTCACATGTTTCCCTATCCGAGACCATCCTTTCCATTTCCCCTGTCTAAGGCCATTGTGCAGCGTACAGTGAAAGCTGGACATGCACCGTGTCCTTGTCCAAGACCATCTTGTAGGGTACAGTGGAGTGTGGAATTGCATGTCACCATTACTCTCTATCGAAGACCTTACAAGGAACAGTGGAGGTGGAGAATTGCAACCTATTTCCCTGTATCGAAGACCTTCTTACACAGGAACAGTCCAACGGGTGGAGATATACCTCATCCTATTTCCCTGTCAAAGCCGCTCCACAGGAAAGCAGCAACGGGTGGATATGTAGCTCACCTCGCACCCAGTCCAAGACTCTCTCTCTCTCACTGCGACAATGAATAGGAATATAGTATTTTGTATCAAGTTTTCTGGGCATAAATCTTGCGATGATTCTCATCATCAACCACATTCACCTTGCAGTCTGCACGCAAGAAATGTCTTTCGGAATCATACTTCTTTACTACTAACCACAGTCTACTAACCACAGTTGTCTTCATCGTGTCCATCAGCACAGTCCTTGGTGCCATCACAGAAATCTGACCGTGACCGACATCGGGTGTCACCATTCCCACATATGTACTTGTTCTTCTTGCTGCAGTACTCCTCTGCATTGAAAAATCATCATCATCATCATCATCATCGTCGTCGTCGTCGTCGTCATCGTCATCAGCATCATCTTTACAAAAGAGGCACAACCCAGACCAAGAAGGATGACACAAAAACCAAAAAGACTTACAGACAAGAGTAATGTAAAGAGATAATAATGTCTGCAGTTTAGGACTGAACATCAGTCAGGTGTTGAAGTTTTTTTTCTTTTACTTTTGTGTTCTGAAGAGAATAATATGATTCTGAATTAGCAGTTGAACAGAGTTTACGAAGATATTAATCAGACAATGAATCAAAGGCACCGTCAGCCAGAGAGCTGTGACAATCTTTCCTTTCTTTTTGTTATGAAAAGGGGGGGTGTAATATCATATTTTGACTACATACTTCCGCCATAACAATAATGGGAGTGATCGGCCCCGTTGCCTGGTGTTAGGAAACAGCAAAATGATGCTAGTTTTCAATGTACAGCTCTTTAAACATCATCCCTTGTCGTACTGTGCCCACAACTATAACACTACAGTTGGACAAAAGCTTCAGATTGTTCCATGCATACAAGAATCTGAAGGCAAGTGACTATCTGTTAGTCTGACAGACGTGAACTTCAGCTCCCAAGAAAGCCAGGGAAAGGCAGACGTCTCGCCATTGCTCGCTGTCCACGACCATACTACTGGCTACACTGCAGGGTGGACGTCCCTGAGGCAGACAGGGGGAATTCTGGATGGACCGGACAAAGGACAGGACAGATGGCACAACCTCTACCCTGTGGCACAGGACTGAGGACAGACGGCTGTGGACATCCCTGACTGGACATAGGTCAAATCATCACCACGCCCCTACCAACAGCTGTCAGTGGAGAACATAGTGAAATATACTCTCTCTCTCTCTCTCTCTCTCTCTCTCTCTCTCTCTCTCTCTCTCTCAAACTGGGTTATCGGATTTTCAAATGAATTTTACGAACGCTCTCATTTATGGAAGGGTTGCAATTTTTGTATAGCCATTTAAGAAGTAAATTCCTTTGTTTAAGCGAAATTAGAATGTTCTTCTACGATTTTTCCTTCTTTCTTTTCTTTCTATTTTCCCCCCACATTTTAGATATGATTCCATTACAAAAAACTACTTAAAAACATTAACTTCATCTTCTAAATGAACTTTTCATCAGATCTATCCCATTCTGATAATTGCTTTCGACCCTAGAAACGTGCAGGGATCTGTGCGAAAACAAAGTGGGTTTATGACGAAATACAACTGTTTACGAAAAAAAAAACTCTTCCTGATTTTCTTTAACTTGTTTGTAAACTCACTTTATAGGTTAAGACACTGTACACACACACACACACACACACACACACACACACACACACACACACACACACACACACACACACACACACACACGCACACATGCGCGCGCGCGCGCGCGCGCACACACACACACACACACACACACACATACACACACACATACACACACGCGAGCACACATACACACGCATGTACGCGCGCACGCACGTACGCACGCACACACACACATACACAAACGCACACACACGCACGCACGCATGCACGCACGCACGCGCGCACGCACGCGCGCGCGCGCGCGCGCGCGCGCACACACACACACACACACACACACACACACACAGAGTAACGTCACTTTTCCGGTAGTTTTTCGATTGTTTACACTTTTCTTAAAGTATTTCAACCTTCACTCCACCGTGAGGCGCTTTCAAACTGGACAAAGAGTAAACAAGTTATACAGTCAGTTAAATACACACCTGAAGAAAGGTACTATAATCTGTGTGTCAAGGTTGTCGACGTCTTCAGTCGAGGTTACTTGTGGGCGACAATTGTAGTCGTCGATACAGTTTACAGAAACTGTACTCACCTCCACCACCATCAGAGAGACGAGCTACTGTACAATGCAATTGTCCTGAATCTCAAGTTTACAATCATCTCTGTCTATTTTTTTTTTTGTCCTTGTACAAAATGATTAAACACGCACACACCTTCCTACCCCCTCTCCTCTGTGTGTGCACCTTGTATCCTCAACCTTTAATTATCCCTCCTGCATTCTGCTGCCTGTCGCTCAGACCTGATGGGGAGTTTCCATTACGTGTTGTCAACAGGCAAGCCACGCATGACGTTATTTTCCTCTTCAGATCAAATCGGAACCAATCAACGAATGGTGCCCGCTGTTGACACTTCATAGGTACTGCACTCTGTGTGTACTTGAACAGAAAAAAACATTTTCGAATTCTAGGATTTTTCAGTAGCATATTCCAATACTAGCGGAACTTGAAATGAAAAATCGTTCCCCTTGTTTGGACTAAAGCTGGACCGTGCAGTCGCTAAGAGGCCATTTTCCATTCAATTCTTGAAAACCTGTTTTCGAACGCAGTTTTCAAAAACGTTACTACTGCATCACAACGGCAATATAGGACGACAGGAGACACATACATGTCTGTCTCTTTACTTCTGGATGTTACATTTTCAAGATAACTGGAAATTTATCTTTGATAGCGACCGACTGGGGAAGAGTATTAATGGCTGGCAATGAAATCTGCTACAGCAAATCAACGTTTATTATGTCAACAGCCTGGATCGACGACGTTCCCTCGGTCGTGTCCTTCTAGTGTATATCGGACCATCTCTTGAATGACCATCAGTCTAGTAATGAAGCCGCTGAATCCTGTCGTTCTAAGATAATGACACATCTTCATTTTCAGCGGTGTGTTGTTCAGCAAAGTACAGACTGGCGCAGTACCTCCGTCAGCAGGCGTATTGTGAACATGACCACGATCTGACAGATTCTTACTGTTTGACACATCTTCTAACCGTCTCTGCTTGCAATGGCATAAAGAAGGATGAGGGAAGATATACACTGAGACAGAGAGAGAGAGAGAGAGAGAGAGAGAGAGAGAGAGAGAGAGAGCGAGAGCGAGAACGCACACACAAACACAGTGCGCGTGTACACACACACACACACAAAGAGGAAGGCACATAGACAGACAGACAGACACAAAGATGCACAGACACACAGACAGACTCACAGACACAGGCAGACACAGAGAGAGACATGCATAGATAGAGAGAGATGATGATGATGATGATAATCTTTATTTCTAAGGGTAACAGATGAGCAAAGACGTGTTTTTTTCATCCGACCCTTGCCCCGCTAGGGGACTTACTAAGCATGAGTAGCGACTAAAACTGAGAGAGAGAGACAGAAACAGAGAGAGACAGAGACAGACAGACAGAGTCTACTGACCACAGTTGTCTTCATCGTGTCCATCAGCACAGTCCTTAGTGCCGTCACAGAAATCTGACAGTGACCGACATCGGGTGTCACCATCTCCACATATGTACTTGTTCTTCTCGGAGCAGTACTCCTCTGCATTGAAGATTGGGACTACCATCAGCACAGAGTCATCTGTAGCGTCTTCAGTATGGCCAACAATGCAGCGAGAACATTATGATCACCTCAGCTATCATGGATACAGTAACACATACAGACATGTCCAGACAATGTCACCTGAGAAGAAATGCTTCAGACCGATTCCCTGTTCCTCATGCATGGTGTACGTGACAGAGTCAGACAACACGTCAAGACAAACACTGTCCGAGGCAACCTGCCCTAGCATGTTCCGGCAGTGCTTTCCTCAACATCACCGTCCGCAGGGTATAGTAGATGTGGTACAGTACATGCATGAAAGCGTGATGTGTTTCAATGAATTTTCTTATATTAATTCCATACCCATTAATCTGCAGACTACAGTTTAGAAACAGTGAATACAGTCTCTAGACATGTATATCTATCGAAAAAAAACAATCTGTCTATCGAAAAACAATCTGTTACATATCTAAAAGTAATGAGAGGTTTCATCATAGAATGAATCTCATGACTAATACTAATCACATTTTCTGCACATATTACCTGCTCTTTGAATTTCATTGGTTCGCCCTGTGTCAGTCAGTAAGCAATACTCATTACATTTCTGTCCCAAACAACAAAACTGTTTACATAAAGGTGGTTGACGTATCTACATTTCTTAGTCCTGAACTTTTTACAGTGCCTTTCACACCTACATTTATCACTTTACTCCAACAAATCCATCACTGACTTCGCATTTTTTTCTTTAAAACAGAAATGACTAGTCCTTGGTTTAAAACGTTTTGCGATCTCCCCCTCATCCCCATCTCCTCCCCCCACTCGAAAAAAAGAAAGAGTCCTATTTTAACCAAAAAGTAGTGAATATCACCTGTCTATTCCGACTAATACAACAGGTGTGCAAATTTTGAGAATTATTTCCCTGTAACTGACAGATATAAAAAAAAGTCAAAAACGAAACAAGCCTCCATATCATTAGGCTTGAAAAGATTATAATTCTAATGTTACAAACTAACAAGTTTTCCATTGTGCTATATGGATAATTTTAGCTGTAGTTTCTCTGTAATATAAACAATTTCACATCAGCATATTTCGGTACCATACAGTAAAGCCGGAGCAAACAGTATTGTTATAAATCAACAGAAACAGGCACGGGTAAAGTTTGATTTTTTTCTTATTAAAAGAAATACAACTCATGTGCAACTTTCTTTTCTTAAATAAGGTCTTCCGTTAAAAAACACACACACACACACACACACACACACACACACACACACACACACACACACACACACACACACACACACACACACACACACACACACACACACATGACGGCAGGATGTAAACAATCTGGAAAGCTTATTCTTTGACCCTCAATAAAGATCATTTTGACTTGACTTGACTTCACACACATACACACACAAACACGCGCGCGCGCGCGCACGCACGCACGCACACACATACGTTCGCACGCACGCACACACACACGCACGCATACCATACCTGACAACCATTTATCATTTATTCACACAGGCTTGTGCGCACACACTCAAATAGGCACGTGTAGTATATTGGTATGTGCATGGATCCAACACATTAAAACATACCAGTCGTCGCAAGCATACACATGTAAAAAATATATGCGCTGATCCAGAAACATGTGCACGCACACTAAAGCACAACCTGACCCTCAAGTAAACAAAGTACATGTGTCACAGCCACACACACAGGCACGCACTCCCACACATATGTGCACACGTGCATGGAGGGAGAGAGAGAGAGAGAGAGAGAGAGAGAGAGAGAGAGAGAGAGAGAGAGAGAGAGAGAGAGAGAGAGAGACAGACAGACAGACAGACAAACAGACAGACAGACAGGGAGAGGCAGAGACAGAGATAGAGAGACAGAAAGAGGCACACACACACACACACACACACACACACACACACACACACACACACACACACACAACAGAGAGAGAGAGAGAAAGATAGAGAGACAGAGAGAGAGAAACAGAGACGGAGACAGAGACAGACAGGCAGATACAGAGACAGAGAGAAATGCACACAAACACATGCAGAGAGAGAGAGAGAGAGAGAGAGAGAGAGAGAGAGAGAGAGTCTACTGACCACAGTTGTCTTCATCATGTCCATCAGCACAGTCCTTGGTGCCATCACAGAAATCTGACCGTGCCCGACATCGGGTGTCACCATCTCCACATATGTACTTGTTTTTGTTTCCACAGTACTCCTCTGCATGGGAAATTTGAAAATCACAATCATTATCAATCCTTCGCATCATCAGCATCCCCACCAAAGCAGTAAGAATATTACGATCACTTTGGACATCACAGACATAGTGAGATATACAAACATGTTCAGACATCTGGGAATGAACGCTCCACACAGACTCTGTTCCCAAGGAACACGTGACAGACGACAAGTCAAGACATGCACTGCCAGAGGACAGTCTCTCCTAGCATGGTTTGGATGTGTCTCTCTGAATAAGACCATTCACGGGGAGACAGTGTGAAACACACACACACACACACACACACACACACACACACACACACACACACACACACACACACACACACACACACACACACGCACACGCACACACACTTCCTCCATCTCTCTCTCTCTCTCTCTCTCTCTCTCTGTCTGTCTCTCCCTGTCAGTCTGTCTGCCTCTCTCATACACACATACGCGCGCGCGCACACATGTAATCACACATACATAACCGTTTGTGCGCGCTTGCAGATTCTACGTTTGATATGCTGTCATACCTCTTCACGATGGTAAATTCATACCTCATGATAATCAATGAGATTTTACATATTTTATGCATAAATAAAGCTCCAATAAATGCTAACATTTTTTCAAAATGCGTGAAAATGTGCTATGCAACGTTGTATGAAATAATCTGGCGAATGAGAATACAGTCTTTGAACAGAAATATCCGTCGTTTAACAATCTTGAGCGTAGGGCCAATCCATGGAAACATGAACATATCACCAGCTACATCCATGTCAGATGTTCTACAGATTCGATCCAATCTTGGAATTCCATGTACTATACCTGTTTCATTTGATGAACAATGACAGGATCTACATGTGAATAACGACACTGTGTACATGGAGGCAGTGGACCGATGTAGTTTTCTCTCTTAAACTTCTTTCCCTTTAGAAATCTTTTCTTGAACTCCTTTGCCTGTGGAAATCTTTTCTCAAATCCCTTCCCCTTTGGAATCTTTCCTTACTCTCCTTCCCCTTTGGAATTTTCCCTTAAACCCATTCCCTTTTAGAAATCTTTTGTTAAACACCCCCCCCCCCCCCCCTCTCCTTAGGGGATCCTTTCTAAAACTCCTTCCCCTTCGGAAATCTCTCCATTCACTCCTTCCCCTTTGGATACCCCCTCCCCCCCCCCCCCCCCCCCCCCCCCCCCCCCCGGTCCCCGTTCTTTTACATGTGAAAGCTGTTGGTGATCTCAGGGACATCTTTTTCTTGTCTGACAATGACGTCACACTCTGATTTGGGCAGAGAAGAAAGATGTGGGGTTTTTCCAATCATTCTCACCTGAGGAGTGCAATAGAGAGCTTCCCTAATTCTTACGCGTTGTCTCCAAGAAGTTGCTGTAAAGCAACCTCAGAAGCATTTTCGTTTGTGGCCCCCTTGAATTGAAAGCTGCCATAACACCTCCGGGGTGTTTGGTCTCCTGTTTCCGGCCATTCTTCCGCTTGTTGTGAGGGTGTCAGTTTTGACTGAAGAAGTTTACTGATCTACATTATGTTTGGACTTTGTGCTGTCAGAGTTGAGCTGCATTGCTAATTGTGGTGCTGGCCATACTCAGTGAGTGAAGTTTTGTATCATCTTCCTTTGCCTACCAGACTGCTCTGTTCTGACAGGCCAGCACTCATCCTGACAAACACTGTACGACTGTACCGTAAAACCCTAAATCAGTAAGCCTCTGTCTAATTGGACTTAAAGGCATTAAATTCCATTTGCATCGTAGGTTTGATCAAGTTAGAAATCGTGCATTTCTTCAATCAAAATAATGTTTAAGAACTGCGGATTGGATTTCGATATTTCATACCCACATATTTCACAACAACACAGTAGTAGTGATGGAGCCATTGACTGATGAAAATCAAAGGTAACATACAAGAGTGAATCTTGATTTTGATGATGTGTACATAATAAATAATATCGACTGACATAGAACAAGCCACTTAGTTTTGAGAAGCAGGGGAGTTTACAGCTCGCTCGCAGCTGCAGAGGCCAAGCCGTGAATGCAGGTCAGGGAAGGGGGTGTTTTCTGCAGGCTGCTCCCCACCAGCCTATTAACCATGCTGTTCTCGGCGAACTGAATGTCATCTGTGTAAAGCCGGTCTGGCAACTATGTGTTCGGCATTACTAAGCGACCATTCGAAGTGGGGCTGTTAGTTTGATAATTAGTGATTGTCATGAAAAATGTAATATATCTGTGCTCTTGAGATGACTGAATAGGCGAATTCCCGACAATTCTTTTAATACCAAACTCGGCTAGGTTTATTTTCCTGTAGATAATGTAGATACGGCATAAAAGCTTGTACACAAGTGGCTAGGCGATATTCAAACAATGACAACACACACACACAATTGTGTAAAAAAAGACGTCATCACTTTCTGGGAAGTTAATTTTCCCTAGCTAACTAGTACACACAAATTTGATACATGCCTCTTCTTGGACTACAACAACAAAAATGTTGGATCAGAAATGTGTAAGCCTTGTTTGTTTGGCCCTTTCACTAAGTGTCTTTCATGGGATGGACATTTTGCCTAAACACACACACACACACACACACACACACACACACACACACACACACACACACACACACACACACATACACACACCCATCCCACAAAAAATGCCATGTATCGAACACATGCGTACTACATATACAGGTCTAGTCTGCATGCACACTAGCACATGCACATATAAACACATGCGAATGTACACGGATCAAAATGTATAAGCATAG
>JADBJO010001826.1:336530-339030 GCA_016801955.1 Conus betulinus
CACTGCCCTTTTAAAAATGAACGTTTGTCTGGTGCTTTTTCATTGGGAAAAATGTCTTCAGATTATCGCGAATAACCAGTCTGTGTACGGAGGCCTTTTGTTAAACTGAGTTTAGATTATTTCTAACTGTTGGATGTAGGCTACTTTTTTGTTTTATGCGTAGCACCTAGTTCTTTAAGATACGAATGTTGGCTGAAATTTGTCAGTTTTATTCGTGTATGTAAAAATGAAAGTACCAACTCGATTACTGCATCTTTTTCAATATGCTATTCTGTACAAAGAGGATCAACTCATTATTGAATAAAAGTTGGTGGCGTATATGCCTTTGTCTCTGTGACTGAGGTTTATTCATTCCAAAAGGTCTAGGTCATTCCGGAAGGGCTGAGAGTGCCGACGAATTTCTCGGAATCCTTTTCTTCATCACATGTCATTATTTAAAGTGTTTGTGTGTTTTCAGTGCTGTTCAGTACTAAAATCTAACGACATTGTATTCTTTGAGACATTTTCTTTATTTCCTGTATTTCCTGAATGACTGCTGTCTAGCCTACCTGAGTAGTTACCTTCTGTTCCCATCCTAATGGACACAATGTGGAGCCTGTCTCTCTCACCCAGCAGGGTGTTACAGACTGATGGTCACCCTTTTTGCACGCTTGTTGATAACTGCATGGCTTTGGTTAGTGTGTCACTACGTTTCTGTTGGTTACTAGGGGGGGGGGGGGGGGGGGGGGGGGGGGGGGGAGGGGGGGGCTCTTTTTATGCTCCTTGATTTTATGTTGTCAGCCTTTGCGCTCCAAACATTTTACGGCAGTCCCGAATTTTTCTGCCTTACGAATTCACCGTTATTGTCGAGTACACACACACACACACACACACACACACACACACACACAAGCGCGCGCGCGCGCGCGCGCACACACACACACACACACACACACACACACACACACACACACACACATATATATATATATATATATATATATATATTAAAAATAGGATGGTAAAAGGAAGTTTTAAAATCAACAGGTCTGTTTCGAGCGCTCGCTCTCCTCAGGATCCTGAGGAGAGCGAGCCGCTCTCGAAACAGATCTGTTGATTTTAAAACTTCCTTTTACCATCCTATTTTTAACAGATGTTGCTCCCCAAGGGTTGAGCACTTTAAGAATTTTATTAGGCATTTAGTGGTATTTTTATATATATATATATATATATATATATATATATATATATATATATATATATATATATATATGTGTGTGTGTGTGTGTGTGTGTGTGTGTGTGTGTGTGTGTGTGTGTGTGTGTGTGTTTACCGTGTTGTTATTTTCTGAACCAGGCTGGTTGCAGTCAGCTATCTGTCTTTGTCTCAGCCATAGCGTTACTCCCCCGTGCTGCCGAAATGACAGGTATTTTCTGGGCACACCCCTGGATTGCGCGTTTAGATTTTTTTTTTGTGTGTGTGTATGTGTGCTGTCCCAGTCTCTGCGCCACCTCAGAGGCAGTGCACCCACGCCGCTCATTCCGACACCCTGTCCACAGCCACAGCAAACTCAACTCTGGGTAAGAGCCGGTCGGGGCAGAAAAACCCACATGATGATTCTGATGGGATTCGAACCCACGACCTCCCAGCCGGGAGTCCGCGACGCTAACCACTTCGCCACGGCTGCTGGTCGCGTTTAGATTTTAAGGCGCGGGCTTGTGGACTTGTCTGTGTCTAACCAGTTAACAGAGCTGGGTAAGACCCAGAATTCTTCACATTATCATTCAAATTAAGACACTCCTTTTCTAAATTCATTTCTGTTTTGGTAGACAGAACATGAGATGAAACATCGTAACACACTCTTCTGTGTTGATGTCGGCGCCCTTAGGACGAAGAAATAGAATGAAATGTGATAAAATACAATGAAATTGAACGTATACTCTAATGAAATCTAAGTCTGTTCATAAACACGTTTTTATTTCGTGCCCTTGTCAGCGTTCTAAAAGGAAACCTGGAAGATATTAGCCCGGCACAGACTCATACTCCATGGATCAGTAGAGTGGAAGTCCAGGATGGATCAGTAGAATGGAAGTCCAGGATGGATCAGTAGAGTGGAAGACCAGGACGGATCAGTAGAGTGGAAGTCCAGGATGGATCAGTAGAATGGAAGTCCAGGATAGATCAGTAGAGTGGAAGACCAGGACGGATCAGTAGAGTGGAAGTCCAGGATGGATCAGTAGAATGGAAGTCCAGGATGGATCCAGGATGGATCAGTAGAATGGAAGTCCAGGATGGATCAGTAGAATGGAAGTCCAGGATAGATAGTAGAGTAGAAGACCAGGATGGATCAGTAGAATGGAAGTCCAGGATGGATCAGCAGAATGGAAGATCAGGATGGATCAGTAGAGTGGAAGATCAGGATGGATCAGTAGAATGGAAGACCAGGATGGATCAGTAGAATGGAAGTCCAGGATGGATCAACAGAATGGAAGATCAGGATGGATCAGTAGAATGGAAGACC
>JADBJO010001826.1:344030-351530 GCA_016801955.1 Conus betulinus
TCATTGTGATTCCCTCAGTGACATCATCTCCACACTGTTCATTGTGATTCCCTCAGTGACATCATCTCCACATCCTTCATTGTGATTCCCTCAGTGACATCATCTCCACATCCTTCATTGTGATTCCCTCAGTGACATCATCTCCACACTGTTCATTGTGATTCCCTCAGTGACATCATCTCCACACTGTTCATTGTGATTCCCTCAGTGACATCATCTCCACATCCCTCATTGTGATTCCCTCAGTGACATAATCTCCACACTGTTCATTGTGATTCCCTCAGTGACATCATCTCCACACTGTTCATTGTGATTCCCTCAGTGACATCATCTCCACATCCTTCATTGTGATTCCCTCAGTGACATCATCTCCACATCCTTCATTGTGATTCCCTCAATTGCATCATCTCCATACTGTTCATTGTGATTCCCTCAGTGACATCATCTCCACACTGTTCATTGTGATTCCCTCAGTGACATCATCTCCACACTGTTCATTCTGATTCCCTTAGTGAAATCATTTCCACATCCTTCATTGTGATTCCCTCAGTGACATCATCTCCACATCCTTCATTGTGATTCCCTCAATTGCATCATCTCCATACTGTTCATTGTGATTCCCTCAGTGACATCATCTCCACACTGTTCATTGTGATTCCCTCAGTGACATCATCTCAACACTGTTCATTGTGATTCCATCAGTGACATCATCTGCACCTGTTCATTGTGATTCCCTCAGTGACATCATCTCCACACTGTTCATTGTGATTCCCTCGGTAACATTATCTTCACATCCTTCACTGTGATTCCCTCAGGGACATCATCTCCACATCCTTCATTGTGATTCCCTCAGTGACATCATCTCCACATCCCTCATTGTGATTCCCTCAGTGACATCATCTCCACACTGTTCATTGTGATTCCCTCAGTGACATCATCTCCACACTGTTCATTGTGATTCCCTCAGTGACATCATCTCCACACTGTTCATTGTGATTCCCCCAGTGACATCATCTCCACATCCCTCATTGTGATTCCCTCAACGACATCATCTCCACACTGTTCATTGTAATTCCCTCAGTGAAATATTTCCACACTGTTCATTGTGATTCCCTCAGTGACATCATCTCCACATCCTTCATTGTGATTCCCTCACTGACATCATCTCCACATCCTTCATTGTGATTCCCTCAGTGACATCATCTCTACACTGTTCATTGTGATTCCCTCAGTTACATCATCTCCACACTGTTCATTGTGATTCCCTCAGTGACATCATCTCTACATTGTTCATTGTGATTCCCTCAGTGATATCATCCCCACACTGTTCATTGTGATTCCCTCAGTGACATCATCTCCACACTGTTCATTCTGATTCTCTCGGTGACATCATCTCCTCACTGTTCGTTGTGGCTCCCTCACATTCAGCTACCACCAGATCTTTCACAACATTTATCACATGTGTCATGTGACCCTTGCCTTCCATGCCTCAATGTGTGTGTCAAATAACTTTAAATATAAACTGAGAGAATTGCATTTAAGTTTAGACAGTTTCTGTAGAATACACAACAAAGCACTTTTAGCTCTGCTCACCAAATTCTGACATTCAACAGAGAAACTCATTCTTGTGGAGAAATACAGTTAACACAGCCCCATTGTAAGTCCATCTCTCTCTTGCTGCCAAGTAACCACCCTTGCTAAATACAACTATATTAGTTTTATTCATATTTGCATTCAAATGCAGTGTTGATGCTGCCTGATACAAACTGTTAAGTTGTCTGTAGACCAATTGCAGTTTCCGCTATCAAAGCTATATCATCTGCCAGCAATAGGATAAACAATTCACAGTCACCTTGGGTAAAAGTAGCACCATGTCTCCCTCTTCTGATCACTTCTGAGGCTAACTCATTTATGAATAATGAAAATAACACAGGACTAGTTACATCACCTTGTTTTACTCTCCAAGTACAATTTATATAGTCATATATTGGCTCCACATCGAATTCTAGCTTTTACATTTGTGTACATATTACGAATACATCTAAATAACTTGCCTTTAATTCCATTTTTTAAGAGTATAGGCCATAATATATTTCTATTTACAGAATCAAAGGCCTTTTCAAAGTCACCAAAAGCAGCATATAATTCGCGATTAAAGGAGAACTATTTCTGTACCATAGCTAATAACGTAAACATGTGATCAATTGTAGAATATCCCCTTTTAAATCCTCTTTGGTATTCGCCTATTGGATTAAGTTCTTCAACATACTCTTGGAGTCTATTGTTAATAATTGTGCTGTAGATTTTACTACTTGCGTCACAAATTGAGATACCTCTCTGTAATTTCCAGGGTCATTTACATGACCTTTTTTTTTAAAGAGGGATTGCAACAGACTCTGTCCACGTCTCCGGAAATATAAGAGGCTGTTTTCTTTTATTGGAGATCTTTTTAACATTTCACCAGAACTCCTTCTGATTATGTACAGAGGCAACTAACTTCTCAGTTAAGAATTCATTATATTCTTTTTCTTTCCTTTTTAACAAATTTTTATATTCTCTTCTTGCTCTGCAATAGGTATCACTATCTACTGGTTCTATGGAATTTAGAAATATTCTCAGTAATGTCATAGCATTTGCTTTATTATCTTTACATTCCTTGTCAAACCAATCACTTTTTTCAGCTGCCTTGGAATTGATTTTCTTTTTGATACAGCTTCCAGAGTTTTTTTTATATACTCATTAAACACATTCAAGGCTTCGTTACAGTTATGACTGATCAGATCAATAGCATTATCGAGCAATGCCAACCCTTCAGAACAATTAAGAGCATAAATATATGACTGTTCCATATTATAGTTCCACACATACTTTTCAATGAACTCATCTACACAATTAGCGTTTTTCTCTGCAAACTTGAAGTGTAGCTCCACTGGTAAATGATCTGATGAGAGAGAGAGAGAGAGAGAGAGAGAGAGAGAGAGAGAGAGAGAGAATACTGGAGAAACAGGGAAAGCATATGTACTCACGGCAGTTGTCTTCATCATGTCCATCAGCACAGTCCTTGGTGCCATCACAGAAATCTGACCGTGATCGACATTTGTTGTTGCCATTTCCACATATGTACATGTTCCAGCCTTCACAGTATGCCCCTGTATTGGAAATGGTCATTTCATCATCATCATGGCCATCTTCCTCATACAACTATCGTCATTACTGCTATATCATCATGATCATCAACATCATCATGATCATGATCATGATCATCATCAACATTGTCAACGGCATCATCATCATCATATTAGTCGTTGCAGTCCTAATATTGTATATGTGTTATGTTCGTAAACTTGTGTGTGTGTGTGTGTGTGTGTGTGTGTGTGTGTGTGTGTGTGTGTGTGTGTGTGTGTGTGTGTGCAATCTGGAAAACACTACTGTGGGAGGCGGTATGGCCAACAGATACTATAGAATGGACAACACGACGTTGGAAGACGGTATGTCCAACAGACACTACAGAATGGACAACACGACGTTGGAAGACGGTATGTCCAACAGACACTATAGAATGGACAACACGACGTTGGAAGACGGTATGGCCAACAGACACTGTAGAATGGACAACACGACGTGGAAGACGGTATGGCCAACAGACACTATAGAATGGACAACACGACGTTGGAAGACGGTATGGCCAATAGACACTATAGAATGGACAACACGACGTTGGAAGACGGTATGGCCAATAGACACTATAGAATGGACAAATGGGGCAGGATGAACGGCCAGTGTCCTGTGTGGACAGTGTGTATAATTTTCACTATATGATGATGATGATGATAATGGCGATGACGACGATGACAACAGCAGCAACAACAAGAAGACAACAACAACGACAGTAGTAGTAGTAGTAGTAGTAGTAGTAGTAGTACTTGTTGTTCTACTACTACTACTCCTGGTAATGATGATGACGATGATGATGATGATGAGGGGGAGGAGGAGGAGACGGAGTAGAAGGACGAGGAGGAGGATCAAGAGGAGGAGGAGGAGGAGCAGCAGCAGCAGCAGCAGCTGCAGCAGCAGGAGCAGAAGCAGGAATTGTAGTCATATGTGTCCTTTCTCTGCTGAGCACATTACGACACTTAACACAAAAGCTGGCACACATCATCAACTGTGACCACAAAAAATAGTCTCCAGAACAGAGACTAAGAGCCACTATAGCAGAAAAATGAAAGAGGACACACACACACACACACACACACACACACACACACACACACACACACACACGCCGCCATCTCCCCCTTCACACCCTTACCCCCTAAGACTAAAACAAAATTAAGGTTAAAGAATGTTACAGAACAGAGGTCATTGCTGGCACAGAACTTGGTGGTGTGGGGACTATTGTACCAAAGGTCAGAGTTCGGGGTTAAAGGGCAGGTCAAGTCGTAACAACCAAGTCTGAACAGATGAAAATCGCCCTGGCTCAGTGAAAAAAAAAATTGAATGTGAAAAAGTTGATTTATTCCATGTATTTGGGGTTAGTAAATTAGTTCAATGCCATAGGTCAGCAAAAATAGCAGAATGATGCATGACAAGTGGACTCCTTGTGTTTCTACGCCATTGGTAAGGCGCTAGGATTTTGGAGTGAAAAGTCTAGCAGACGACAGGAAAATGAAGGGTCTTGTGGATCGTGCTTGCACAGAAAAAAGGAACGGACGTGAGACTGCCTCAGAGTCAGGTATGGTGTGAGACAAGGGCTGGACATGAGATCTGCCTCAGAGTCAGGTGTGGTGTGAGACAAGGGATGCACTGTGCGATGAATATGTTTTGGTACTGGCTGACCTGAGAAAAGCCAGTGCAGCTTTGAGTGTAATTGAGAATATATGGCGTTTTGGGCCCTAAACTTCAACCGTTGTCACGGACCAAACCGCAGCCAGGGGACGTCACTCACGGCAGTCGTGTTCATCCATGCCAGGGTTACAGGGTAGTGTGTCGGACACAAGGGTCTGATCTGTACCGGCACCGGGTGTCACCATTCCCACAGATGTGCATGTTCTTCGCGGCACAGTACGCCCCTGTGGCACACATCATCATCATCATCATCATCATCATCATCATCATCATCACGTCGTCGTCGTCGTCGTCGTCGTCGTCGTCATCATGATCACGATCATGATCATGGTCATCATCATCATCATCATCATCATCATCATGACCATCATCATGATCATCATCGTCATCATCATATCATCATCATCATCATCATCACCGCGATCATTATTGTTGCCATTGATATCAGCGCGCCTTTTTAAGATCATTAAACAAAATTTAAATGTAAGTAATAGCGAACCGCCAAGAAAACGTAGACAAACGAATCACAAGACAAAACACGATGCGTTTCGACCTCTTAAGTCTTCTTCAGGCAAGATACAAAACACTCAGGACAACGAAAATGACGAGCAATCACTTATCTTCATTCACTTCAGCGCAAGATAGGGATTGATCATTTAAGTTGTGATTGTGGTTTAAAACGTAATTCTTATTTTTTCTGCTTTACAATTCTCTTCTCTCTCTCTCTCTCTCTCTCTCTCTCTCTCTCTCTCTCTCTCTCACACACACACACACACACACACACACACACACACATCATAAAAAAACCCTGAAAAACCGAACCTAGAATATAACAGCACAATCCCTGGTGTAAAATACGGGAAAGTCAGAAGCCAAACGATTCTTCTTAACGCTGCGCCGCAATGTCAGCAATGTATATAAAACAGCCATCTCAGTCACTGTCACCGACACTTTCCACCATACGTAGTCCCAGAAAGGCGCAAAGGCTTAAAAGTATTCTTCCATATAAACTTAGTAGTTTATCTCGCGAGTTTCGTTTAGTTCTCCATTTACTTAATATATTACGTTACCATGAGTAAGCAAACAATCAATCGTAGGAAACCTATATCCTGTACAACTAATTAAGTCCCTACACACCAAAACAATTACGCGTATTGCTACTTAGTGTAATATGAGTAAAGAGGTCTTCGGGTCACTGTGGGTCAGTATATACACCACCGGGGCTCATAATAAGAACCTTCTGGTGGAATATGACACAAACATAAACAAGGTCTTTATCATTACCAAAGAAAAATATATCAAAACAAAAGAAGACTACTGAGTTCAATCGTTATTTGTCCTTAAAACATAAGCAACTTTGCTTTCAAAAACACAAGGAATTCCCTTATAGCGTCTCCCTTGTGTTAACTGTGACACTGGCGGTTTGCCATTCAGAAAGACTTTAGGATTCAACTTTTTAACCGTCCATAGCAACGTGAGTGTTTTCAAAACACGCTGTCAGTAAGGCCCCACTGGGTGAGTGAACGATTTCCCCACAACTCACTGAATTCTGTGACGTAAAGACTAGATCATCGGACAGGCAAAACGCATGGTATGGACGATCTGCTGTTGACACAATTTTGGCTGATGTATCAGGTTCAGTGTTACACGCTGAAAACTGTGCCGCGGTAAAACTGGAATTTTGAAGGGGTGCATTTCCTTTTAGCACAATCGGCCGGCTTAATACCACCTTGTCTGACCAAGCTTATCATTTGCATTCAGATCAAACTGGATGCTATCTATGATGAGGTCGTCAAACACCACACTACCTCTTTTACCAGCCTCTCTTGCTTCTTTAGATAAAGACCCCCGTTTTCTCCTTATTTCTCTGACTCTTCCGCTGAAGTCGTTTCCAATGAAAACAAATACCCTTTGGCTTACCTCTAGCTTGCAAACGGCTATCTTTGAACGCATATGCACCTGATCACAATCGGAAAGTCTTTGTAAGAAGTTATACAGTCAAGGTGGTCAAATTTGCATTTTCCTGTCAATTCTGACGTGTCAACCATTATTTCACTGTATTCACCCTGTATTCAGAGTCCTGCCATGTTCAGTTGCTTGTTCTGGGCACTTCATGGATTATGAGATTGTTTTTCTGTGATCTATCTTCGATTCTCCCTCCAAGATGTTCATATTCAGTTTTCACCATTTCATGTTCACATCACAGACCTCTGTGTACGTGTCTGGACGATAAGCCTCCTTCAGTGACGCCATCTCACATTTCAAAGTTTTGAATTCTACTGTCAGTTCCTTGACGTCTCCATGCATCCCATCAAAATTCTGAATTCAAATCCCGATTCATTTTCAACAGTCACCTCATCGTCCTTTACAGCGTTTACCCTTTACGTCTACAGGCTGGCGTACAGGGGAATCCACTGGGTCCATCCATACTGCTGATCTTCCCAGCCAAGCTCCGCTGTGACTATGTTATTGTCTTGTCCAAAACTGGCGCGAGGTTCTTTTGAATGTCCTCACACCAGAACGGTAGGTCTCCTCAGAATGAAATAGTCAGCAACACTCCTACTCTTAGGACAAGCTGAGCTCTGTCAAACCCTCGAGGTCGGTAAAAAAAAATGGCGTTCACCCATCTTGCTCTGAAAGCCGTCAGGTTGACGG
>JADBJO010001826.1:354030-366530 GCA_016801955.1 Conus betulinus
TACACGTGCGCATGCACACCTACGTATACACAGGCTCGCGCGATCGCGCATGCGCGTGCATGAACACACATCATCGCACTTTTGCACTTTTGCTTAAACATACTGCTGAAGTATTCAGTCAGTCACGATACAGCCGCCTGTGATCGACTGGGCATTCAAGACATACATCTGTGTTGTAGCTGTTAGTGCTACAGGTAGGTAATACGATAAGAGAGAGAGAGAGAAGGAGAGAGAGAGAGAGAGAGAGAGAGAGAGAGAGAGAGAGAGAGAGAGAGAGAGAGAGACAGACAGACAGACAGACAGACAGACAGAGAGGGACCGAGAGAGACAGAGACAGAGACATACAGAGAGAGAGAGAGAGAGAAAGAGAGAGAGACAGACAGACAGACAGACAGACAGACAGACAGAGAGAGAGAGAGAGAGAGAGAGAGAGAGAGAGAGACAGAGACAGAGACAGAGAGAGAACTCACGACAATTGTCCTCATCCATGCCATCTGTGCAGTGTCTGTGGCCATCACAGATATCTGACTTGTGCCGACACCGGGTGCTACCATTGCCACAGATGAACATGTTCTTCTTGGCACATATTTCCTCTGCATTAGAAATCATCCTAATCCTCAGCCTCAAGTCGTCGTCGTTGTCATCATCATCATTATCATCACAATCATAATTAACATAGTCATCCTCCTCGTCGCTATCATTCTTCTCGCTTTTGTCCCTCATGTCCTTGTCTTCGGCCAAAATCATTGTCACCATCACCATTACAAACATTACCACTGTCGTTGTCGTCGGTATTATTCAATGCCCCTGCTGAGTATCAAGTCATCACAATCACAGAGTGATATCACTTTGCATTCAAATTCACGATCACAAGAAAAACACACACACACACACACACACACACACACCACACACACACCTCTCTGTCTCACTCATTCACACACACACACACACACACACAGAGACTCACGCAAGATGGCGGCGACAGTCAACTTCTAATTTAAAAGCTGCTGAGTTTTTGGCAAAAATCTGAAAAGATGACTAGAACCAGAAGCTATAACCAAATGAGTAAGATGGCTAAAGAAAATTTGATTGAGAAAAACGCAACAACCAGCCCCAGAAGGACGAGGTTTTCTTCTACAAGGAAAAGTTCTTTTCCAGTCGACAACGACCGTTTGGACGCCCCCCCCCCCCAAAAAAAAAAAAAAAATGCAAACGGAGTCAATCAGCGATGAAGAAAAAAAAGAAAAAGAAGCCGTAAGTAGAATCATGTTCCTTGAACGGACCGTATCAACACTAAATGAAAAATTGTTTAAGCTAGAAGACGCAATTTAGTCGCAAACCGAACTGATGAAAAGATATTTTAATCAAGAGAAAAAAAAAAAAGTCGTTGAAGAACGCGGAAACACAGACTGAAACCGGCCGACTATCACACGCGTCTTATGCGGAAACTGCCAAGGCTGGGACATCGATATCGTCCGCTAAACAGCCCTCACCTTCTAACGTCCTATCCAAAACGGCAGCAAAACAAAATCCACAGAAAGAAAGAAAGAAATGCGACGAAGGTAGAAAGAGACTGAGAAAAAAAGAACTGATGACGCAGAAGCAAAGACCGACCATTTACGTCACGGGGAAAAAATTCAAAGAACAAAACCTTCCGAGAAGAGCGTAAAATCAGATCTGCCACGGGTGTTGTTTCTACACGATTCCATAGCCAACAAAATCGATAGTAAGAGGTTGGGAAATTCGTACTGCTTCAGAGCAACATCCCAAAAGGGGTAACAGAGGAGCTTCCAAGAATGTTCAAGGCTGAAAATGATTCTACAAAACCCATGAAATATGACGCTCTAGTCATCCACACAGCAATAAATGACCTGGAAAAAGAAGTCCCCTGAAGACTGCTGTAGAGACTTTGTTGTGAACATTAAAGCAATTGTTAAGAGTCATCCTGATCTCAAGTAGTGGTCAGCAAAGTGTGCCCTACCAGAAACAAAGATCTGAACATCAAAGCAGAACTGTTCAATGCTCTCGTCATGCAACAGCTAGCTGATTTCAACATCAGTTTCGTGGGGCATTCTAATCTACCAGCCAGCCCGCGACATTTTCAGGATGGTCTTCATCCCCCTTCCTCGGAACCAGTAAGATGGCAGCTAACATCGGGCGCCACGTGTGAGACCTGTTCTGGAGGAAGCCCAGGAAAGCAACCAGGTTCCAGCACCACCCACCCAGACCTTTCCCCATGTACTTCGACGACCTGTTGTTCGCTCCCAATTCATGGATGAACAGATGTGCTGTGCTGAGTGATTATTGACCCATTTTCTGGGGATTTCTTTCTGAGAGAGGGTGGAATAATTTTTGCAAAACTCCAGCACCTTTTTGACTGTTAGTTTTGTTTTGAACAAGGTGCCATTTTGTGATCTCATTTTCTAATTAACCTCATTATCATAAGAACATCAGTCCCATAAATTGATTATTTATTATTGCGAATACTATTATATTGGTTGGCTAATTGACACAGTTTGTCATCTTTGTTATTTGCTATTTTTAATATTATAAAAGTTGCTGTTTATTTTTGTTGTTGTTGTTGTTTTCTATTTAAGACAATACATTTTTTCATTCTTCAGAGAGCATGACAAAACATTCGAATTTGAAAATATTGCAATGGAACTGCAGATCAATATCAACAAATATTGACGAACTGATATAACATCTTTCAGATCATTCGTATCAAGTGTTGATATTACAGTCGTTAAATACAACTGAACACAAAATTCCAAAATCAACACTTTTATTACCCTCCAATACGCCAAACTAACAACGAAACAAGGAGGGTTAGTACTGCACTATATATTCAGGAAAAGGTTGAATGTTTTGAAATAGAGCCACTCATTTCAAGGAATGTTAAAAACATTAATGCATATGCAGCAAAACTGAAACTCAACGAATTACTTACATTAAACGTTGTTTTCCATTTACTTGCCAAAAGGTCCTGACAACCAAAAACACAGAATGGCTTCGCGCTATACCGGACCAGCATGAAACATGGTTAATAGCAGGCGATTTTAACTCACATGCCCGTTTTGGGATAATGAATGCGAAATAGTAACACACAATCGTTTCGTTGGAAATATAGTAGACTCTTCAATGAGTCTGTTAAATGACAGCAGTGTAACAAGAATACTTGATATTTCACACCATCGAGCAACAGCAATTGATTTAACACTTATATCTCCTGCCATAGCTCCAAGCTGTGAGTGGTCTACCTTCAAAGATCCTCTTGGTAGTGATCATTTACCAGTAATCATTACCATTAAGGGTAAACAATCCGTTCAAAACTGCGCTAAAGATAAGATCCCAAAATATAATTATAATAAAGCTGTTTGGGATAAATTTGAAAACATACTCTCTACTTACAATTGTGAAGAGATAATGTCTGATAACATTGACACAAGCTACGCGAATTTTGTTGATATTGTTTTACATGCAGCTGATCTCTCAATACCGAGGTGCAATTCTGATGCATCAAACAAATATGCAGGGAATGTATGATGGAATGCTACTTGTGAAGAAGCAAGAGAAAAAAAGATGCAGGCCTATAAAATATATCTAAAAGATAAGAAAGATCCTGACAAAATTGCTGAAAAGAACAGAGCAAAAATCATAGTAACAGAGTAATCGAAAAAGTCAAGGAGCAATATTGGTCAAATTTCTGTGAAAATGAAATACATGACCACAAAGATCTTCAGAAAACATGGAAAAAAAAAATAAGACATGAAAAAAACGGAATTAGTCTTCCTAAATATCCCATAACATTAGAAAAATAATGAGTTTCCTTACAAATTTGAAAAGGCTGAAGCATTTGCAAATATATTTGCAAAAAATAGCAATAGTGAGGGCCTGACAGAAAAGCAATTTACAGAGAGAAAATGGAGGATAAGGAAACGCATGAAAAAGTCCCAATAATAGTCACTACACAAACGCTCCCCTTACATTTCAAGAATTAAAGGATGCAATTCTCTCTATTGGTTCGAAAAGAAAGTCAGTGGGACCAGATGCGATTTCCGATGAAATGATAAAGCATTTGCCAGTTAATTTCACAATGTTTCTGAACTTATTTTTTCAGAAATGTTGGTCTGAAGGGCTTCAACCATCTTTGTGGAAAAAATCAATTGTAACCCCTATCCCTAAAGAGGGCAAGTCAAAATCAACAAAAATAACTACAGGCCAATTGCTCTCACTTCACATGTGGGAAAACTTATGGAAAGAATTATTCTAAAAAGACTTGAACATCACTGTGAAAAAAATGGTGTAATACCAATACAACAGGCGGGCTTTAGAAAGGGTAGATCTACAGTTGACCATCTTGTAAAAATTACAACACAGGTTAAACATCAGTTTGCACGTAGAAAAAATGTGCTTGCCACGTTTTTTGACATCAGAAAGGCATATGACCAAGTCTGGCATTCAAAAACTTAAACAAATTGAAGTTAACTGGTCTCTCGGGATGTATGTACAATTACTTAAAAAACTTTTTAAGTGACAAAACAATACAGACGAAGGTGGGAAATGTATATTCTAATGAAAGACATATCCAGATGGGAATCCCGCAAGAAGCTGTGATAGCTCCTATCCTGTTTAATATTTTGATCCATGATCTTCCTAAATCATTATCAAAAACTGTTGAACTAGTACAATGTGCGGATGATATCTGCATATGGATGAAAGTTACTTTAAAACGTCACACACCAGTTAGATCAATCAACTATATTAAAAAGATATATCAAAATGAACTAGATAAAATTAGTAAGTACATGACTGAAATGGATTGGCCCTTTCAGCTGAAAAATCGCATATGGTTCTGTTCAATACTGGCTATGATCCTAATCCTTTTGCCCTCATTTCAAATAGATGGATTGTGCCTTGAATATAAAAAGAGTTGTAAAATTTTTAGGAGTAAATTTAACTTCTAAATTAAGCTGGAATTATCACATACAAACTATTCTAACAAAAGGTAAGAAAACTTTAAATTTCTTGAAAATGGTGAGTCAACAATCCTGGGGTAAAGACAGCAAAGTATTAACACATTTAGCTGCTGCACTTGTACGATCAAAACTATTCTATGCCCAGGAGACATTTTTTTTCAGCCCCAAAATATTTAATTAAAAAGTTGCAGAGTATCGATAGTAAAACTTACAAGATAGCTCTTGGTGTCCCGGTTCATGCATCAACTTTAAAAACTTATATGGAGATTAGAATATTGCCTTTTGAAGAAAATATGAAACTTGCATCTGCAAAATATATTTTAAGAAGTCATACACTACAAAATCTCAATACCCGTGAAACTGAATAAAATCAGAAATAAATTTTCCTAAACAGGCACAAAAAATTGATTCTCTAAAATCGATAGCTTCATACACATCTGACTTATTTACAAAAGCAGGCACTGCACCTCAAAACGTAGCTCTTCTCGTGTCTTTTAGCACTATCCTAGAATGGGAACTTAGTAGAGCAAATTATGACATAGACTATACAAGTTTAAGAAAAAGTGATGAACCCTTGTTGCAACGAATGTTAAGTCACATATAAATGAAACTTATATAAATCACCTTAAAATCTATACAGATGGTTCTGTACTAGACAAATCATTTGTCTGGTTCAGCATTCATAATTCATCCTTAAAAATAGAAAAAGGTTACCACCTTGGTAAGAATATTTCCATATTTACTGCGGAACTTGTTGCCATTATTATGGCATTAAACTTTCTTCTTGATTTTCGATTTCCTGTATTTCAAATACTACTTTGTGTTGATTCAAAATCAGTCCTACAAGCTCTAAAATTTTCGAACACAAGTGTGAGAGCAGAACTTATATCAGAAATATACCACTTAATTCATTTTTTGCATTTACGTGGTTCTTATGTCGATTTTTGTTGGGTTCTATCTCACTGTGGATTATCTGCGAATGAAAAGGTAGACAGATTAGCCCAAAAGGCTGCTATGACTGAAACTGATTTAACAAAGATATACATTCCTTTATCCTTACATGAGAGTTATAGTCTTTCAAAAGACGCAGCCTGGAACTCTATTTCAAAGAAGGGAAAAGGCACCAAAAACAAAAAGGGGATATTGTTTTAACAAGATATCAGACAATAAAACAGGTATCAAGAATCTCTACCAAGAGAGGATTAAAAAAAAGTTTGATTTTTAGATTGAGGCTAATGCTTTAAAACCAAATTCTGTAAACATGTGACTTGTATTTTGTGGCCAGCAAATCACTCCGTTCCATCTACTTTTTTGTGCGATAGAATGAACCCTATTTACCCGCATGGTTGTTCAACACTGAACCGTCGATGTCAGTCTTTGAGACGTCATCTAACGAATCGAACATTTTTGAAGTTGTTTAAGGACTGATCAAGAGCCCAATTGGACATTTACTTTAACGTCTATGTTATTTTCTTAATCTTGGTGTTAGTTGTTTATTTAGTGTTTCTTTTAAAGTTTTGGATTCAGTTATGTTACATACTGTCTAAGATGATAGACGTTAAATTAAAGAACGAACGAACACACACACACACACACACACACACACACACACACACACACACACACACACACACACATACAGAGAGAGAGAGAGAGAAACGGACAAAGAGACAGACTGAAAAACGGACAGACGTACGGACGGACAGACAGACAAACAGGCGTACAAATGGAGAGAGAGAGAGAGAGCGCGCGGGGGGGGGGGGGGGGGGGGGGGGGAGTATTCAAAAAAGAAAAGGCTGCGGCCCCTCAAGTAGGGGAAGTGTCAACAGTTGATTCTTGACTTAATGTCAAGAACATGTCAGCCAGCAGCAAAAATAGATGTTTTTTATACCTCCTGATGTGGAAAGCTCTATGCAGATACATTGCTAAACACTTCGTAGCGTGCAGGCCAGTAGACGGTGTGAGCTTTGACAGTCTACACAGGAAATGTTGCCTGAACTACTTTCGGGATATCAACTGACATTTAACATCATGTCATACAAGACGATACAATGCAGAGTGAATTTCGTTGGTGGGTTTTTTTGTTGTTGTTGTTGTTGTTTTTTTACACAAGGGTAAAGTAGGTCTAAATCAATGTGTCGTCTGTAACAATAGTGCTCTAACAAATCAGATGTTTCAAAAGATAAATAAATCGGAACGCGATGATGTACAAATCAAACCTGTTACAACATTAAACGTGACTCGACTCTAATATTTACATAAAACCACTGTCTTCAACTCCTTGATTTAGCCATAAATAACCAAATACAAATTCAGAAAACAGTTCAAAATTATATGATATTTTCATGCCTTCCTTGGTTGTCTGGAATCTTCCACTGGTAGAATGTTTAAGTCAGTAAGAAATAGGTTTCACAGAATGTTAAGTCAGTAAGAAATAGGTTTCACACAGAACGTAAGTCAGTAAGGAATAGGTTTCAAAGAACGTTAAGTCAGTAAGGAATAGATTTCACAGAACGTTAAGTCTGCAAGGAATAGGTTTCATAGAAGTTAAGTCAGTAAGGAATAGGTTTCACAGAACGTTAAGTCAGTAAGGAATAGGTTTCACAGAACTTTAAGTCAGTAAGGAATAGGTTTCATAGAATGTTAAGTCAGTAAGGAATAGGTTTCACAGAACGTTAAGTCAGTAAGAAATAGGTTTCACAGTGTGCTGACTGCAGGCGGACATTGCAACAAGAGCCAAACCAGAACGACTTGGCCGTCCAAACTGAAACACATACACTGACAGAGTTAAAATACATTGGGTGTCGATCTATTCCACCGTTAAGTAAATCGTTTTTGTGTTTAAAGAGGATCACCAAGGAACATCTTCCACACAAATAAATGAAAAATTTCATTGCGAACTGCAGCGTCATAAAGCCCCACATTTCAACTCCTCGTTGAGGAACAGGCTGAACCTAGGAGTCAAATAACCTTACAAAGGCTTCATAAAGTTGGTTTTCTGACTTTGCATTATACAATAGCATTGCTCATTTTAGCTCCGCTCACGCGACATCTTGCAAGTAACAGTAAAACTGTATTGCTGAAGAATCTGTTCTTAGGCATTCATACGCATTACACAATGGGCATCCATATTCATTTTCACATAAATCTGTACCTGATGCCCAAATATCTTCCTATTCTAAACACATTAATATTGCTTTCTGAGAGAGAGAGAGAGAGAGAGAGAGAGAGAGAGAGAGAGAGAGAGAATACGAATACGAACATTTTTATTGAGGTTAATCGATAAGCTACAGCCTTTTTACGCCACGCCCTCAAGAACAGGAACAGTAACAAACGATATCAAAATAAACATATACATGATACACGAAAAGGAAACAATGAACAACTTATAACGACGAAACCTGATTAACATAAATGGAAAAGAAAGAAAAAAAAAGAAACGAAAATAACGAGAGAGAGGGAGAGAGAACTCACGACAATTGTCTTCATCCATGCCATCTGTGCAGTGTCTGTGGCCATCACAGATATCTGACCTGTGCCGACACCGGGTGCTACCATTGCCACAGATGAACATGTTCTTCTTGGCACAGTACTCCTCTAAATCGAGAATCACAATCATCATTATTATATCAAATCATCATCATCGTCAGTGTCATCATCATCATCATCATCATCATCATCATCATCATCACTCTCAGTAATGTTGCAGGGTCATTTCTATGAAGTCAGTGGGTACCCTTTGGCAATAATGAGAGCTACCACTCAAGGAGCATTGAGAATCTTTTGCCATGTGTTCCATCCTGTCCAGTTTCTTTTGCTATGGGTTGCATCCTCTCCAGTTTCTTTTGCTATGAGTTGCACCCTCTCCAGTTTCTCTTATTGTAAGTCTCACACAAATAATTCAGAATCGTATGTGTACAAATCATAATGCTAGCAGACATAATGAAACAAAATCAAGCATGCATGCGCTAATAATATATCATGGTAATCTCACGTTGATCTACTTCAACACACACACACACACACACACACACACACACACACACACACCATTCTTCTCTCTCTCTCTTTCTCTCTTCCCCTCCTCCTCTCTGTCTGTCTCACTTGTGAATAGAGAATGTATGTGTGTGAATGCCCGCACATGCGCGCGCACATGTGTGTGTTGTTTTGTTTTTACGTCTTTCCACATTACGTAATATTAGACGGAAAAAAAATCGGGGCCGGATAAAAATAGAAAATCCACTTAATCAAACATAAAGAAAACTAAACCATCTAACTCTTCTGTCTCATCTCACTAATGACTGCTATGTATAATAAGTATTTGCCAATTGGACTTTTAGCTAAGTGTAAAAAGAAAAGATAAGTTTCACTTGCTGACAGGAAAACATTTTGATTAGGCTGTACAGACGTATTTGGGATGAATTTTTTCATTAAGTTACACAAAAGAATGTTATCAGTTGATATGCTATGACCACATATACAATGTATATTTTTGACATACTGTGTGTTTTAAAACAATCCAGTTTCCATCTACAGATCAAGGAACTTTATCTGTCGTCTACGATGAATGTTTTGATCGTACTTACTTAACTTTTCATGAATATTTTTCATTTCATCGTGTAAACGAAAATACCCAGTTTCTCTTTCTATCAAATGAAAATTTGAAAATTGTACTTTTTTTCTGCCAAAGTATAGCACTCTTGCACTGACATAAAGAAGTTGAAAAAATGCGAATCTGAAGATCGTTTTGCTCCTCTCTTTGCTAGAACATCAACCTTTTCATTATAATATAACCCACAGTGGGAGGGCACCCAAAGAAATGTTACTTTCAGTGTCTCTAACCGAGAGGAAATGGACTAAGTTATTTATTTCAGTGATCATCTCAGGTCGAACTTTTAATTTAAACTTCTTCATTGCAGTAAGAACTGACTTAGAATCTACACATAAAAACAACTTTAAATAAATTTTTGGGGTAATCAACAACAAACTTTAAGGCCATAATTATAGCAGTTAACTCAGCAGTGAAATCGATTTTTTTTTCCCCCCCAAGATGATAGGACTTTTCTTTGTTAAGGCCTGGGACAATGTATGCCGCACCTGCATATTCATTGATTAATGCTCCATCAGTGACTATCTTAAAATGGTTGGAATAGTGATCATGCAAATGCATTTTCATATTGGATAATAACAATTTAGTATATTCAGCCTTTGTGAAATCTGTATGCTCAGTATCAAAATGTGCTCGTACTAGTTTCCAGGTAGGGATAGGAGACACAATATATCTTTTTGCAATAGATGTTAGTTTGATATCTGAGGATTCTAAAATCGAGGAAGTATGTGTTCTTTTTAGTCATTTGAGATGATATATTTTTAGCCCTTTTGGAAAAATCAGTGTCCGATTTAATATATTTATTTCAGGGCCTATATTGTTGTCTATAGTAGAACTTCCTATAACAAATTTGGTGCATGCAAGATTCCTGTATTCTTCCAGTGGTAATATCCCAGCAGCACTGTATGCTTTTGTACAAGAGGCATGGACTGATAGTCCCATGGCTATCTTATATGCTTTGGAATCAATACTTTGAAGTTTTTTCCATTAAGTATTTGGGTGCACTGAAGAACACCTATTGTGCATACATTAATTTTGATCTAACCAGTGCAGTAGAAAGGTGCAAAAGAGTAACTGTGTCCTGAGCCCAAGCATGCTTGCTAATAATCTTTAATAGATTCAAAGTTTTTCGAACTCTTGTTAGAACATGCTCTATATGGGAATTCCATGACAATCTTGATGTTAAATTTACTCCAAGGAATTAACTATTTTTGTATATTTGATGGGTATGCCGTTGACTTGAAATAAAGGCATGTTAACTGGATCAGATCCAGTATTAAATAACATCATGTGTGTGTTTTTTTTTTTCAGTTGATATTGCAGACCATTTTCAGTCTTTTATATAACTTTTTAATATAGTTTTGTGATCTCACAGATGCACTTTTTAAATGTCACTTTCATCCATATGCATATGTCATCTGCATATTGGGCTAGTTCTATATTTTTTAGCAATTTTTGTGGGTAAATTGTACGTTAGAATACTAAAAAGTAAAGGGGCAATAACAGACCCCTGAGGAATACCCATATGTAATTTTTCTTCTTGAAGAAAAGGAGTTCCCTACCTTCGTTCTAATATGTCTATTGTCTAAGAGTTTTTAATAAAATCATAAACGTTTCCTGATAATCCAATCTCTTTAAGTTTATAAAGCAAACGAGAGTGCCATACTTGATCGTAAGCTTTAGTGATATAAAAAAAAAGGTTGCTAGTAAACATTTTCTCCTGGAAAACTGATGTTTAATTTGAGTGGTAAGTTTGACCAAGTGTTCAATATAGCATTTCCACCCTTTCGAAAACCTGCTTGGTTTGTTGGAATAACTTTGTTCTTTTCACAAAAGTAGTTTAGTCTATTTTAAAAACAATTGTTTCATAAAGTTTACA
The DNA here is from genome assembly GCA_016801955.1 of Conus betulinus. Taxonomy (NCBI): domain Eukaryota; kingdom Metazoa; phylum Mollusca; class Gastropoda; order Neogastropoda; family Conidae; genus Conus; species Conus betulinus. Next base: position 365,501 of record JADBJO010001826.1, read on the forward strand.
GACATGAGAAGTTAATGAAATAGGTCTGTAACTATTTATATTTTCTTTCAGTTTACCTTCCTTGTGAATCGGTGCTATTACTGATTCTTTCCATATTTGTGGCAAATGACCTGGGCTCCAGCACTTTTTAAATATACTAAGTAAAATGCTTATCCATTTGTCTGGAAAATGCTTAATCATTTCATTTGAAATGGCGTCAATCCCAACAGCTGTCTTTTTTGTTTGGGAGAGAATCTATGGCGTCTTTCACCTCTTGTAATGTAACTGGGGCGTTGATGTCCCTCGTGTCATTATCAGATACATCATTAAAGACATGGGGTACATTCTTTATCCTCTCTGAATTTTCTTTGGTTTTCAGACAACCCACCTAACCTGCTTACTTTAGCAAACTGGTCGGCAAACGCTTCTACTTTGTCTGCGGATGATGGTAACTTGTTATTATCAAGAATCATAGGATATTCTGGGAGTTGGATTTCACTTTTCATCGTTTTTATCTCTTTCCATACCATCTACTATCTTTATGATGTGTGTGTGTGTGTCCTTCATTTAACGTCTATCCACTATTCGTGATATTAGACCATGATGTGTGTGTGTGTGTGTGTGTGTGTGTGTGTGTGTGTGTGTGTGCGTGCGTGCGTGCGTGCGTGCGTGCGTGCGTGCGTGTATGTGTGTGCGTGCGTGCGTGCGTGTGTCTGTTTGTGTGCGCGTGCGTGCGTCCGTGCGTGCCAGCGTGTGTGTGTGTGTGTGTGTGTGTGCGCGCGCGCGCGCGCGCGCGTCCTCCACATGGAAGATGGAATAGAGAGGTGCGCTAGGGCCTAGGGTGAACAAGTTTCACAGCTTTTTATGTTTTTACTTTTTAGCATTATGCACGTGCATTTTAATATATTATTTGAACTCAGTCCGTGGTTGTCTCACTGATGTGGCTCATACCTTGTGGCAATTCACCCTGAGGAAGGCAGTAGGCTCAAATCTAGGATATAAAAATCAACACACTTACTACGTGTCTTCATCTATCTATCTATCTAACTAT
>JADBJO010001827.1:0-17500 GCA_016801955.1 Conus betulinus
CTCCTAGTGTGCATGCTCTCCTCGTATTTGCTTAAAAGTGTCTTCAATTTGTTTGCTGTCTTCTCTATCTCTCTGTCTCTCTCTCTGTATCTCTCTCGCGCTCTCGCCTCTCTCTCTCTCTCTCGGCTCGGTCTGACCGACATTACATTACCTTGCAACGGTGTTTCGCACCTGTCATTTTCATTGTAGATCGCTACTAGTGATGTAGTATTTAGGTCTAAACCAAAGTCACATCGAGCGAGCGCGGCTTCCCTAAGAAAACGATACCAAGGGCGAAAACGGATTACAAAAAAAAAAAAGGGAGGGGGAGCAGAAGTTTTTTTACTATATTAGTTAGCATTAACCTGTGAAAGATTACATGCCAGCTTTTTAAAGATCTATTAAAAGATCATTTTAAAAAAAATAAACAACCAATGTTTGCAAAACCTAGCTCATCTTTTAACATTTGTGTGGCTTTGCAACACACCCAGGCAAACAACAGAAATTCACGAGGAAGAAAGAAAGGGGGGGGGGGGGGGGGGGGTGGGGGGGGTGGTGGATTCGAGAGTACATATTGACACATTTAACAGGCGACGGCTCTTATTCTCACCCTCGACAAGTGCCGGCCCTTTGCGCAGCTTCGTGTATCAACCAGCTGTTGGCACGGATTGGTACCCGACCCGGACTCTGATCCCCTCTGCACAACAGCGCTGAACCGGGCGTTCGTCTCATCGATCACTGCGAGGATGAACGGCATTCTTCTCAGTTCTTCATTGCAGCCCACCTGGCTCTACATGTACTGGTCCGCCACTGCCGACGTCAACGCCAAACCCATACATGATGCAACGGCAGCGCCCTCTACTTCGACAAGGACCTGCCACTACCCCAATGGTCAGTTCGGGTGCGTCGTTTGTTGTATACTTGGTGTTGTCGTTGTGCTGTTGCTTGTTGATTAATTGTTAATCAAACGAACACGATTACTGCCCAAATACAGACGCGTCATTTCATTTCTGTTCATTGGTGAGGGGGGGGGGGGGGTTCTGTGTCTGTTATCCCACTCAAGCTTACAGTTGCTTTGCTTAGTTTATGCTGGTTTTTATTTATTTCAGTGGTCTTTGTATGTGTCATTTGCCACTGTGGTCGGCAAGGATGCTTCGAAAACAACTCAATTGATTTTAACTTTCGCTGTTGAGGAAAGAGGAGTTATAGATCCGGACAACCCATTAGATTTTTTTTTTTTGTTTTTCGTTGTTTTTTTGTTTTTTTTAAAATTTTTTTTTAAAAAAAAAAAAAATTTTTTTTTTTTGTTTTTTTTTTTTTTAATTTAGTGCCGATTCGGATCAAAGAGTGAAACCAAAGGATTTGTTCTCTTTGTCAAAAAGGGATTTTTTTTTCTTTTTTTACATTTCGTAAAATATTTTTTGACACAAAAGCACGTACGGTCTCGCAAGAAAGAAAATCAACTTATTTCAGTGTATTGCTATTAACCAGATCTAAAAGATCTGGTTTCAGACCCTTGATTTGGTGCCCCGGATCCATGAATAACATAAAGTTCATAAAGGAGACTTGGGGATGGGGAGGCATATTTTTTTCAATCTTCCGCACGGTAACAAGTCGAGCAAGATACCAAGACCTTGCCACCAAACTTACCATATCAATGTGAATTCATTTAGGATGCAAAGTGTTGATGGATTAGGTGCCGTTGTTTTTAGCTATATCAGAAGACACACAATTTGATTAATGTAGGATTGAACTTTGCGTGGCCTTGTTGGACCAGTGCGAAAGTTTGCGACCCTCTGATGTATTCATCTTTTCTCGGTTTTTAATTCTGTTTCATTCATTCATTTGCCTTTGAGGTTCTAAAAGCCGGTGGGTAGAGTGTTACACCGACCAAAGAAGTACTTTTTCCCATGGCCCCTACTGACCACTTGTGTAGACACACAGTTGACTTTCAGAGAGAAACAGATCCCGCTTCACGGTATTAATCTAGTTGTAACTCGAGTTCTATCGGACTGGTTGAGGTCAAGCGGTTAGCATGTTTACTTTGAGTACCATAGTGTCAGGTAAACTGGCGGTGTTTGATAACTCTCAGGCTACGTGCATAGTGGACCCGGGACCCGGCCGGCGTGTTCCACCCGGTTTGCACGACCGGCAAATCAAATCACGGGTCCATTCACACTGTTCCCCCCCCCCCGGGCCGGCTGGCAGCACTATGCCCAACTTTGCTATCGCCATTCATCGGGAAAAGAGTGAACAGGAAAAGAGCTTTTTCTTCCGACAGCTGCCCACGGGCTGCGCCACGGGTTTGGGTCCGCTATGCGCCACGCCTTGATAGATTGTTCTTGCAATGCCCCCGATCATTATGATGTCCCTGACGATTCAGACGTGGTATGCCGGTAAAACGCTACCCTCCCGATTCAACAACACCATCCCGCTCTTCCGGGCCCAGGCTTGGCGTCATGACGACTAAACAATGACCAGGAGAACTTCTTCGCGAGCCCAAAGTCGCCTGCAGGTTGTGGCAGTGGCTGGCCCTGGGGTCCCGGCACAGGCATGACCTACACCCCACCGCCTTCAAGATGAACCCCTTGGTTCACACGTGGCTGCCCGACCTGTGGGGCGACGTGGGACCTCACTTGACAATTCACCTACTACATCGGCATCAAGTGACAGCAACCGAGACCGGGCATGAGTTGCACTTTTTCTCTCTGTCTGTCTGCTTTCTCTCTGTTCTCTCCTCTCTCTCCCTCATTCTCGTCTCGCTCTCTCTTCACTCACACACACACCCACACACCAGCACCCACCACACACACACACACACACACACACACACAAACACCACACCACACACACACACACACACGACACGCCCACAAGAGACGCACACCTCACGCTGGTATTCACATCGTTAATGCACGCTACACACCCACCACCGCGCCGCTCCGCGCTCGCTCATAGAGATGGACCTGTCAGTTGTTGGGTGTGTTTGTTGTTTGTTGTGGGTTATTTACGCGCTTGTGCCCCGGGGTGTTTTGTGTTGTGTGCCTTTTGAGAACAACAGCTTTCTCAAACCAAGAGACGCCATCGGTGGTATTTCAAGTTAATCGATTAGTCCTTTCCTCTAAGCTGCCATTTGTTGTTGTGTTCGTGTTGTTTATTTATTCAACTCCGTGTGTGGTGTTTGATTTTTACAAATTCTTCGTGAGTTTAGGGTGTTTCCGGTTCGAAGCTGATTGAGACCGTAACTAACTTTCATTTCAGACTTGGGAATGCTGGTTCGTGTATTTGCTTTACTCATCAACTGGGCCATTTTTAGGGAAAGTACCTTTGGACAACGATAGGAGGGGGATCCAGCAATCTCTCAGGGAAGCGGCAGTCGGGGGAGGGGGGGTGGGGGCGTAGGGGTGTTGAGGTGGCTGTTGGGCAACCCGCGAGGTCATATGAACGAGCGAGTGGGCGCCTCTTGCTTACTTTTTTTTCGCCGGGAAAGAACTAACACTACTTACATCATCACGATCCATTTCTCGTCAGAAAACCCGCCGGAAACCGAGAAGGCATTAGGACGCCCCCTCACAGCAACATTCTGCTTAGGGTCAGGTTCCCCAAAAACTGTTTGTGACAGGCTCGACCTTGGGTTGAAGGCCACAGGAAGTCAAATGACCGAAAGCATTCCCAGGTCAGAGTAGGACGTGGATTTACGCCGCAATTCCTGTTTCAACTGACCGAGGAGAAGGACGAAATCCAAGCGTTCATTTTTTTTTCAATTTCAGTTGTATGAAAATTCATCACTAATTGCCATAGAATTCAGATTTCTCCACGCGAGTCTGTCATTTCATCAGACCCACCTCAGCCACATTTTAGTTTGCACGTTCATGCATGATCGACCATCCCAACTTGTCAGCCTCACTCCTTTTTTGTTCACCAAAAAGATTTCCAGGCATTCCTTTGCTTCCAGGCGTTAAAATAATCGCATAATCAATATTAATCTCCGAGTTTTTTCTAATTGGTCTACAAAAGCAGCAGGCCGTAGGTCCAGATATATTTTGTTTTTAGTATGCTCTGTCATGACTGTCAGGTGTCGCTGGGCTTTTGCAGATTCACCTAGAGCGCTTTGCACGTTTTCTCTCTTTCTTAAGTATCTCAAGCTATTCACGAACTATAACCTCCGATCTTCTTGGGTAAAAAAAGAAAAAGTTAATAATTCTAGTTCTTCTAATTTCCGATTTTTTCTTTATTTAATTCACAAATTGCTTCTGATCTCCGATTAAAAAAAAACAAAACTTCTGATCTCTCATTTCTTTCTTTTTTATTTGATGATTACTTCTGAGTCTCCGATTTTTTTTTTCTGATCTCCCGATTTTTGTTTTATTTAATGGATAACTTTGATCTTCGATTTTCCTCAGATTTAATATTACTTCTGATTTCGGATTAATTTTTATTTGATACCTCTCTTAGATCTCCGATTTCTTTTCATTTGGTCTAAGTCCTGTACTCTGTTTGTCTGGGTCCTTTACTGGCCTTGGCGGTAACTAACCCCCTGTCTTTCAAATGTTCCTTTGATTTTAAGAATGAAGTCCAAACACACCCATTTCTTTATTTGGATGATTACCTCAGATGTCCGATTTTCTTTATATTATAATTACCTTCTGATTTCCGGTTTTTTTGTTGTTTTTTCATTTTAATGATAGTTTCTATCTCCGCTTTTTTTTTAAAAAAAAAGGAATGATTAACGGGGGGCTATTTTTTAATTTTATTAACTTACGAGTCTTGACCTCCGTTTTTTTCTGTTTTTTTTTTTTTTCCAACTGTCCTATCCAAGCAGCAACCCTAAGGTCAGCATCCTGTCCTTTCATTAACATCACGTCCGGAAGGTGATCCCTCCACCCTGTCCTCCAGGGGTTCACCCCACGACGATTTTCCAAGCGTTCCCCTTCGTGGGCCGTCTTCGCCCTCCCCCAGGAGAAAGACGAACGCATGGCTGCCCCGTGTGTTCACCCAGCCCTACTTCGACTGTGGCCGCTCCAACAAGTGGATCGTGTCCGCCGTGTCCCCTGTCGTGGACTTCATGCCGCGCTACTCCAACTGGACCCACCTGAGGATGCAGAGGTGAGCGAGCAGGCGTCGGGTTAGGTTTATGATAGGAATGGAGAAAGGGATTATCTGGAGGACAGGGAAAGAAGGCTGTCTCCCCCCCCCCCCCCCCCCCCCCCCCCGCTCTCCCCCCACCCCCCAAGATACTTACTACTATTGCTGTTGCTGCTGCTGCTAGTTTTATCATTACCTATGGCACTGTGTCTACCAGTGTATTGTTTCCATCATCGTAACTCCGGATATTTGACTGCTATCTCTGTAAATAACTGTACTCGATCATCTGTGCGCCAACCAACCAACTGGACTGCTCTCACTGTAAATAACTAAACTCCATCATCTCTGCCCCAACCAACCAGCTGGACTCGGCTGATTGGGCAGATACGAAAACGTCGCTGGATCTTGGCAAAGAGGACTGGAGGACAGAGAAAGAGGGGTGGGATGTAACGGGTGTGAGGGGTGGGATGCAACGGGGGGGGTGGGTTGGGATGTCACGGGTGTGAGGGGTGGGATGTAACGGGTGTGATGGGTGGGATGTCACGGGTGTGAGGGGTGGGTGTCACGGGCGTGAGGAGTGGGATGTAACGGGCGTGAGGGGTGGGATGGATCGGAGTGGGTGGTGGAATGAGGGGCAGGTAGGTAGGCGTGTTTTGTGAACTGGTGGTCAAGAGAAAAGAGTGGAAAGTGGTTGACTTTTTGTCTTCAATAGACCTGAGGAAAATTATGAGAGAGACAAATTGGGTGGAGGGGGGTAGAAGGAAGGGAGGGAGGGTGAAAGGAGGGGGGAAGGGGGGGGGGGGGGGGGGAATCGCAAATAGACAAAGGAACAAAGAAAAGACCATCTATACAACATTGCCAGCCGTTTCTGCTTTATTTTTTATTGTATTGTTTTAATCGTCTTCGTCGCCAGAATTATCAGACGCTGATATACGATATATAGGTTTTTAAATCGTGCTTTTTTTAGCTGTCACTTTGTATTATTTCTGCTGGTGGTGGTACAAATACTACTGCTGCTACTACTATTGTCTAAACTACCGCTGCTATTGTTCTTGCCATTACCCTCATTGTAACTGCGATTACTAGACAACTGACACGATGAATTACGTTGCTAAGCAGCCAGCCGACCCAACTAATCATCTTCAGGAAAAAAAAAAAGGCAGGCTAGCAAAGTACTTGACACATCCAACTCGGGAGCTAACAAGGTACTAGGTAACTAGGTCGTCGTTGGTCTAGTGAGACCTGCTGAACATTTGACACACGCTGCTGACTCAGATTATCCGGTACTTGACGTAGGCTGAACAGAAGTTCCCTTGTGATACAACTACAGATAAGTTGACGTTTAACGCTCAGTGTAACTTCTGATGGGTACATTACACTTTCTGTCATCATGTCTCCAACACGGGTTCTCTGATGGGGTGCGTTACATTTCCTGTCATCATGTCTCCACCAGTCTCCTCTTCTCAAATGTTTCACATAAAGCTTTCTTCTCTGATGTAAGTGCGCACGGACTTTTCATTTTCTTCTTAACGTCTTAGGAACACTTTTCTCTCCAAAGAAAGAGACCTAAGTTAAGTTTCGTTAAAATGTACTTTTTTTCCTAACATGCACTATTGCCATGAAAGACGGACGTAGCTGAAGGTACAGATGAACGTACAGGTAGCCTCCCCTGTCAGTCCATTTTGTCCAGACTTTCTCCATTTTGTCCAGAATTCCTCCATTTTGTCCAGCAGTTCTGCACTACTGTGTTGAAGCCTGGCCGAGTGATAGACATAACAGTGTTGAGATTTCCAACTTTACATGCGATCATCATCACATCAGAAAGAGACGGTTGCGAATTATTATGTCTCTCTTCGTGTCGGTCTCTTCCTGCCAAAAGATCCATAATAATTACGTCCCTTCGTGCCAACATTTCTTTGTGCCAGATCTGTATTACGATCTTTTACTTTTAATAGAAAAAAAAATCAAATATAGTTTTAAAAGGTAGCAGTGGATGGAATTACCTGTCGCTAGCGCTATGTGTCATTATCACGATGTTCATGGGTGCCTCGCGCCAGTCTCGCTAGTGCCATTGGGATTACGTTCATTGTGGTGCTACGTACTGATAGCACTTCTATTTTCATCACTACGTCCCAAAGGCGCTACGTCTTGATAGTATGACTTGACTGATGATGACTTAAGTGTGTCTGTCCGTCCGTAAAAGTTGCAATTTTCTAGTATGCTCTCTCTCTCTCTCTCTCTCTCTCTCTCTCTCTCTCTCTCTCTCTCTCTCTCTCTCTCCACAAATACCCGACCCCACCCACCCACTAACACACACACACACTCGCAGCGCACACACACACACACACACACACACACATGCGCGCACGCGTGCGTGTTTTGTAATGGAGAGCGGACAGCATGTACACCAAGCGTGTTAAGCAAGTACAGGGCGATGAACAACAGGTTTTTTTTTAAGTAGTTCTGAAGAGATCACTTTGAAAGGGAGAGACTCCGACATAAAAAAAGATAATTTGGTACAAAGAGGCGTTTGCACGGTTAAGTTACCGTACAGAGCGTACACGATAATGACGTATACACCGATCTAGAAATTGATGGCAGTTGTTTATTTTACCACGTTGATGTAAGAGTTACAAATTGTATTATTTGTACGTGTAAGTCAATCGAATTGTGCAAACATTAAACATACTAGAAACCACTGCTTTTGTTAGATTTGTTAGCACCACTTGGGCCAGCTGAGAAAGGTAAGTTTTGTCCTACACAATATTGAATGGAAGAAAGAAAGAAGTAAAACAACAACAATAACAACAGCAGCAACAACAACAACACTTCAGATTGTGTAATGGGATCCAGAGCTGTGTACGAGTTTCAGTGTACGAATTTATCACAGCTTCATACATTTGCCTCCGTATGATGCAATGCCACATCAGTGTGCTAAGTTTTCCCCAGACTGTGCTATAGAATGCAGCATGGACATGTTAAGTCCCAGGGTAGTCGATAACGAAGGCATTCGACAGGTGGTAGCTCGGTTGATGGAGGAACAGACTTGTCATCCTGGTGATCCTGGATTACAGCTTCGAATCTCCACTGGACTGTTTCCGTACAGGGGATTTTCCCCTCAGAGTTACATTCGTTTTGACCTTTTACCAAAAAGTCACTCGAACTAGACTATAAACCGGGAGGTCATGTATAAACACACCCACGACACCTCACATACACATATAAGATCCCATGACCAAGCGAAGGCCCACACAGAGTTTTCCCCAACCTTGACATTCTTTCTCAGTCAATGTCGACCATCGTCAATTATTGTTAGCTGTATAGTATTTTCAATGCTACCCGTAACAGCTTAACATAAGGATTTTAGAAAAGTAGTTACCGACTCAGAATCAAAAACTATTCTCCAAGTGAGTTTTTGATTCCGAGTCTGTAACTACTTTTATAACGTCGAATCCAGAAATCTATATTCTTAGTTAACATAAGGATTGTTTGGACCCCGACCCCCCCCCCCCCCCCATCCCCCCCTTTTTTTTCAGTCCTCTCGTCTGTTGTTTATTTGCATATGTTTCGTTTTTATCACGCGTCGCCTTTTTTCTTGTCAGGCAGCAATCACTGATTGTAATTATGAAGGGACACTCGTTCCTATACAAGTCACAAATGGTCCAGCGCCCATGCTGACAAGAGAAGACCTTTGCAATGCAGTGTTTTGGGATAAAGTGTGTAAACAGACGACAGGGTTCAGATGACTCACGTAGTGTTCTTGTTTTATGCACCGTTGCATGCTGCTTTACCTCTGTACCCCATTGCACCCACAATCCACCCATGGATCTTCTGTCAGAGGATTCCTGAGGATTGCCGGCTGTTTTGAGATGTTCCCCCAACGGAGCAAACGTTTGTATGTCGCACTTCCGGCCTGACTCTCGCTCGTGTCATTGACTAGTCACGTGAGCTTCCCAAGCACGACTGCCTTACAATGTCAAATAGGATGAGAGCACCAACCTGTGTGATGTTCAGAGAGATCCTCCTCCTCCTCCTACACCCTGTAATGCACGATGTGAGATGAGCATAGTGTCACTTCCAAGAGGGAGAGATGATGAGCCTGCATTGAGGGTAGGGATGCTATTCTTCTATAGTAACGAAAGTACTACACATCGGTTATAGCGGTTGGTAAATAACATTGACTTTTTTCATCAAGAACATGACCGGCTACAGCAGGGAACGATTGTCATGAAAAACCGTTTTTTCCCCCTCATTGGCTGTTGGAGGTTTCGTGGCGTGACTGCCATAGAAACGAGTTTTTTTGGCTGTTGCAGGTTTCGTGGCGTGTTGCAGGTTAGAGTGCCGCGTTCTCTCAAAAACGGCTTTTATTGCTAGGTAGTTGCAGATTTATCGGGGTGGTCGACATAGAAACGGTTTTTCATTGCTTGGTTGTTGCAGGTTGATCGGGGTGGTCGTCATAGAAACGGGTTTTCATTGTTTGCTCGTTGCAGGTTTGTGGGCGCGTGGTCGTCACCGATACGGACTTCATTGAACTGGACTTCAACGCGTGCGGCGTGAGTGCCGGAAATCCTGGTCCCTCTTATTTATCCGGCATTGATCGTTGCCAGAAAACCACAGGCGTAAGAATCTGGACTTTTTGTTTCCTATCCAATCATTTAATGTCTGAAATAATGTCTGTCTCACATTCTGCTTCCCCCCCCCCCCCCCCCCCGACACACACACACACACACACACACACACACACACACACACACACACACACACACACACTATTCCAACTTCTCTGATGTAACTTGGGAGAATACGTAGTTACATCTATACACATTGTCCAAAGTAGACACAGGTTGTCTATGTCTGTGCGCATATGGTGTTTTGATTTTTTTTTTTATATATATAAGTGTGTTTTTAATGTTTTATTCAATTTGAGAGTGATTAAATGAGCGGGGTGGCTGGCGCGCTCATCTTGACCCAGTCTCATCTCTCTAAGAACATCAATAGTTTAGCAATCATGTTATTTCATTGCATGTGAACATGCCGTTCTTTCCTTTGAGGATGTGACTTTGATTCGTTTAAAACAAAATGACTTTTCCCCCCTTTTAGGATGTAACATTTAAAATTAACGTACTGAGTGCGCTAAAGAAAAAAAGATTTAAGCCCTCAAATGGCTGGTCTCTTACACTCTAAAATAGCAACAGCAACAACAAAAAAAAAAAACTTGCATGTATCTAAATAGCAGAAAGCACTTCACAACTGATCATGTTTTGAAGAAATATCGGAAGAAAAAAAAAAAGCAATACTGTTTGAAGTCAAAAATGATACACATTTTTTTTTTTGTTCCACAAATAGCTGATGTACGTACGCGCCATTCGCTTCTGTTGAATAATTGTTTATGTATATATCTACGGGGTTTTCAGTCGACCTTATGGTATGCTTCCTGGGTGTAAAAGGTCTTATTCCACGTGTGAAGATTGTTTTCATTGTTAGGGTTTTTATTGGTATGCTTTGAACTGAACGCTTCTCATTCAGAGGTCGTAGGGAAAATCAAGAACAAGAACAAGGAAGAAACGGGAGAACTAAAACTTGCTGACAGTGACATCCCCAACCCTGTTCTTATGTCTGTCGCTTTCTTTTTTTTCTGTTATTTGATTTACCCATTTCATTTCTAGCCAGACTTCTTTTTTTCTGTCTTGCAGAGGTAATTTTTTTTTTAGAGTTACTTCTTCGTGTGTTTTGAACAATGTACATGTGTAAATGGTGCTATTATGCAATGTAATGGAAGATGTAGGTGAGTATACGTATGTATTGCCTACACACACACACACACACACACACACACACACACTCACAAACGCGCGAGCGCGCACACACGCACGCACGCACATGCATACACACATAGTGAAATACGCAAACACGTACACACACTCGCGCAAACACACACACACACACACACACACACACACACACACACACACACACACACACACACACTCTCTCTCTCATCTCTCTCTCTCTCTCTCTCTCTCTCCTCACTCACTCACTCAACTCGCTCACTCACACACACTCACACACACGCACGCACTCACGCACGCACGCACGCACGCACTCCTCCTCCCTCTCTCTCTCTCTCTCTCTCTCTCTCTCTCTCTCTCTCTCTCACACACACACACACACACACACACACACACACACATACACACACACACACACACACGTACCTTTAACCACCACCATCGACGTGTACCTTACCCACCTGGTCACATATCCCGAAACCTGATCGTCTTCGGTTTGTTTCTGGATTGTGAAATGTCCCGACAGTGTAAACACAAGATCGGGTACGGCTTCAAGCGAGGGGGCTACATCTGCCACTGTAAGCCCGGCTACACCTACCCCTGGAGCCTGAAACTGCCGTATCAGGGGGACAACGTGGAGCAGGCCACTGACACCGAATACAAGGAAGACTTCAAGTGCACGCCGGTGGACCGTGAGTTCTGTGGTGATAGTTGCTGTTTGATGTGTGTGTGTGTGTGTGTGGTGTGTGTGTGTGTGTTTGTTGTTGTTGTTGTTGTTGTTTATTACAATGCAAAATAAAGTTAAGGTGATGCAAAAGAATGTACAATTACAGAATGCAATACTAAAACACAATACTTATGTTACCATACAACACAACACAAACCAGTACACAAAGTATATCCCCCAAACAATAACGAAACACAGTGCTATACAATACAATATAGGACAATGCAATATAGTTTTTTTTTTTTCCTAAATGGATACACATACATATACGGCTAGCAGTTTAGGAAATCATGTACATTATGACATCACAGTACATTGCATTTCATACAGTCTTCATAAAGACAAACATACATAAATATATTTTCAGATGCCAAGTATACCAGTCAAGGAAGAGAGAGCAGAGAACACAGACCAAAGACAGAGAAGGGACAGGGGTACATATAAGGACAGACAGATAGAAATGTATAGAAAGAGACGGGGCTGATAGGAATGGGCTTGGATGCCAGAAGCCATAGTTTCACATTTTACATACTTTTTTTTTCTTTGCCATTCATTTGATAAGACTCGAAAGACTATCAAGTAGAGAGAAAGAAAATGGCAAAAACCCCCACAAATTTACAAACGTTGTTTTTGGAGGAGGAAGAGGAGCATTTGAATGATCTTGGTTCATCCATCCTCCTCCTCCTCCTCTTCCTCCTCTTCCTCCTCCTCCTCTCGTCATCACCATAATGGTAATTCTTCAGTGCAGCCTTCTCCCTTAGCTCAAGGCGTTTCAAATTGGCAGAGGACATACTTGGCACATCCGAACTCTGACACAAAACGCGCCAAAATGCGCTACTTCTTGTTGTCTCCCCCCCCTACTGGTTTCCCCTTCTGTTTCTTTTCCCCTTTCTGTTTTTCCCTTTTTCTTCCCCTTCCTCTCTCTTCTTTTCTTCCTCCTTCTCTATCTCTCTTTCATTCCTCTTTTTCCCCCTCCTCCTTTCGTTCCCCCCCCACCCCCCCCCCCCCCCTTGGCTTTCCCGTCTTCCTTGTCCCCCCCCACCCCCCCCCCCCCTTCCCCCCCCTATTATTCCTTTCCTCCCCCCTCTTATTTTCTGGGTTCCCTCCACCCTTCCTTTCCCTTCCCTTCCCTCCTCTCTTTCGCCCCCTTCCCTTCCTTTTCCTCACTTCTCCCCCTTCCTCTCCGCCCTTCTTATCCCTTCCTTTCCCTCCTTTTTCTCTTCGCCTCCTAACCCTTCCTTTTCTTCTCCCTCCTCTTCCTTTATTCACTCCCTCCCTTTCATGCCCCCCGTCCCCCCCCCCTTCACCCTTATACTTTGCTTCCCCCTTTCCCCCCATTCTTTTCCTCTTTTCTTTTTCTTCTTTCCCCCCCCCCCCCTCTTCTTCTCTTTCCCCTTCTTTTCTCCTTTTTCTCCCCTTTGTTTCTTCTCCCCCTTCCTCTTCTCCCCTTCCTTTCCTCCCCCCTCTTTCTTTCCCCCCCCTTTCTTCTCCTTCTTCTTTTCCTTTCTCTCTCCCCCATTTCTTCTCCCCTTTCCCCTTTTCTTCCCCTCCCCCTCTTCCCCTCCCTCCCCCTCTTCCCTTTTTCTTTGGCCTTCTTTCCCCCCCCCTTTTTCCCCCTCTTCTTCTTCCTTTTTTTTTCCCCCCCTTCCCCTTTCTTTCTGTCCCCTTCCCTTCCTCTTTTTCCTTTTTCCCTTTTCCCTTCTTCTCCTTTTCCTTCCCTTCCCTTTCCTTTTTTTTTTTTCCTCTTTTTTTCCCCCTTTTTCTTTCCCTCTTTTCCTATTTTCTTCCTCTTTTTTTCCCTTTTCCTTTTCCTTCCCCTTTTTCTTCCTCTTCTCCCTCTTTCCCCCTCTTCCCTTTCTTCCTTCTCCTTCTTTTTCTTTTCTTTTTCCCTTTCCTTTTTTTCCTCCTTCCCCCCTTCTTTCTCCTTTCTTTTTTCTTTTCCTTCTCCCTTTTCTTTTTTTTCTTTTCCTCCCCTGTTTCCCCCCTTTCTTTTCCCCCTTCCTCCCTCCCCTCTTTTGTTTTTTTCTTCCCCCCCTCCCCCCCTTTTTCTTTTCTCCTTCTTCCTTTCCCTTCCCTTTCCCTCCCTCCCTTTTTCTCTTTCTTTTTCCCCTTCCTTTCTTTTCCCTTTTTCTCTTCCCCTCTTCTCCTTTTTTTCCCTTTCCCCTTTCCTTTTTCTCTTTTTCCCCCTCCTCTTCTTTTTTTTCCTCTTCTCCTTCTTCCCCCCTTCCCTTCCTTCTTTTCCTCCTCCCCCCCCTTCCCCCTTCTTTCCCCCCCCCTTTCCCCCTCCCTTCCCTTTCGTCCTTCTCCCTTTTCTTTTTCCCTCTTCTCCCCCCTTTTTTTTTCTTCCTCTTTTCTTCTTCTTTCCCTTTCCTTTCTTTTTTTCTCTTCTTCTTCTTTCCCTTTCTCCTCCCCCTTTTTCTTTTCTCTTTTTTCCTTCCTCCTTCTCCCCCCTTTTTCCTTCTTCCCCCCCCCTTCCTTTCTTCCTTCCCTCCTTTTTCCTTTCTTTCCCTTCCTCCCTTTCCCTCTTCCTTTCTCTTCTTTTTCTTCCCTCTTCCTTTCCTTTCCCCCCTCCTTCGCTTCCCCTTTCTCCCTCCTTCTCTTTTTCTTCTCTCTTTTTCCCTCTCTTCTTTTTTCTCCTTCCCTGCCCTCTCTTTTTTCTTTTCTTTTTTCCCTCTTTTGGGTCTTCTTCCCTTTTCTTCTTTTCTTTTCTTCTTTCCTTCTTTCCTTTTCTTTCTTTTTCTCTCCTTCTTTCTTTTCTTCCCTTCTTTTCTTTCCTCTTTTCCCCTTCCTTTTTTTTTCCTTTTCCCCCCTTCTTTCTTTTTTGCTCCCCCCCCTTTCATCTCTTTTCTCCCTTTCGTTCTTCTTCTTTTTTCTTCCCCCTCTTCTCTTTCCTTTTTCCCCCCCCTTCTTTGACTTCCCTCTCCTTTCTTTTCTTTTCCCTTTCCCTTCTTTTTCCCTTTTCCTTCTTTCTTTTTCCTTCTTCTTACCCCCCCTTTGTCTTTTTTCGCTTTTCCTCTCCTTTTCCGGCCTTCCCCCTTCTTTCCCCTCCCCCTCTCTTCTCCCCTTCCCTCCGCCCCCTTCTTCCCCCCTCCCCTTGTCCCCTCCCCACACCCTTCTCCACCCTCCCCTTCACCCCCCCCCCCCTTTTTTTCTTCCCCCCCCCCCCAGCTCCCCCCCTTCCCCCCCACCACCCCCCATCCCCCGTTATTCACCTCCCCCCTCTTCCCCCCATCCTTCAACCTTTACCACTCTTCTTTTCTCCCCCTTCTCCTCCAGCCCCTCTCCCCCCTCCCTTCCTTTACAGATACACACTCCCTTCACACCCACCCCCTCCCCTTCCTTTTTTCCTCCCCACCCCCCCCTTTCCTTCCCTCCCACCTTTCCCCTTTCCTCCCACTTCTCTTTCTCCTCCCACTCTTCCCCCCCCTTTTTCCCCCCCCTCCTTTTTCTCCTTTCCCCCTTCCCTCCCCTTCTTCCTCCCAACACTTTTTCTCCCTTTCTTTCCTCCTTTTCCCCTCTTTTTTCCTCTTTTCCCCCTCCTTTTCTTCACTTCCTCTTTTTTCTTCTTTCCCTTTTTTCCTTCCCCTCTCTTCCCCTCCCCCTTTCCTCTTTCCCTTTCCCCCGCCCCTCCCCCCCCGCTTTTTTCCCCCCTTTTTTTTTTCTCCCTTCCTCTCGTCCTTCCCTTTCTTTTTCTCTTTCTTTTTTCTCTCCCCCCCCCTCTTTCCTTCTCTTCCTTCCTCCTTTCTCTCTTCTTCTTTTTCCCGCTTTACTCCTTTTTCCCCTCTTTTTCTGCCTCTCCCTTTTCCCCCTCTTCCCCTTTTTTTTTTTTTTTTTTTCTCCCTTTTTTTCTCTCCCTCCTTTCCCCTCCCCCACGCTTGATCCTCTCCTTCCATCGCACAACACCCTGATACCACGTTTATGTTATTACATACCCATTCACTCGTCACTATTCGCTAATGTATAAATGCCACTTTCTGGCAGTTGCACATCACTGTGAAAGACGAAAGCAACACAGGGAGAGAGAAAAAAAAAAAAAAAAAAAAAATGGAATGATAACTTTTTAAAATTCGTTTTGTTGCTTTGTTTTCTGTATCGTGTCTTCTTATCATGGTTTCGTTCAAAATTTGTTACTCGACGCTTTTTCCCTTGCTGCCTGTGAAGGGATTGATGGTATTGATGTTATTGATGTTTTAACGCTGAACGTGTCCTTTCCATCTTGTCTCTCCTGTTTCCCAGCCTCCCTCCTTCCAGGCGCATCCCCTTTAGGTCATTTCCATAGCAGCTGAGGACTAGTTCACCTGCACTTGCCCTCACACCCCCCCCCCCTTCCCCGATACACACACATGTACACATACGCATACGCACGTGCGCGTGCGCGTGCGCATACACAGAAGCGTACACACACACACACACACACACACACACACACACACACACACACACACACAAAACACGCACACGCATAGGCAAGCAAGCGCACGCGCGCGCACACACGCGCACGCGCGCACACGCACACGCATACGCAAGCACGCACACATACACACACACACATACATATATACACACACACGCGCGCGCGCGCGTACGCACACGCACACACGCACGCATGCACGCGCGCGCGCATGCACGCACGCACGCACGCACGCGCACACACACACACACACACACACACACACCTGTCAGTTTGTTTGCTTGTTTGTTTACTAGTAGTAGTAGTAGTAGCTGGTGACTGGAGTCGAACAACAATCTCAAATGTTCTGTCTCTCTTCCCACTCCGATCCCTTTCCTCTTCCTCTCTCGACCTAACCCCACATCCCCCTTCCCCCACTTCTATTTGACCGCGCTGACCCTCCTCTGCCCGAATACCTCTCCTGTAACTTCACACGCCGTGTCCAGCTCCTACATCCCTACGTTGATTGTGTTTGGCCATTGGACACCGGTGGCCAGGTGAGACGTCCCCAAATCACTCCACGCCAGGAAGTATGTCCCGGAGAATGCCCGTGCCAAAACTCATTCACATGGAGTAAATCCAGGCCGCGCCGCCCCGCCCCCCCCCCCCCCCCCCCCCCCCCCACCCCCTTTCCTCACCCATCTCCTCTAAAAGCGATCGCTGCTCTTCTTTAACCTTTGGGCCGCCAAGTGTACAGACTGTCAGGATTGTCCGGTGCTGGCTGATTTTTGCCCTCATCCACCTCACGAACTTTTACTCGCTCTCTCTCATTTGAATGAAAGAAAAGAAAACGTTCGAAGTTTGAATCTTCTTCAACATCCTCCTGTCAGATCTGTCTTGTCACACACACAAAAATATCCCTCGAATGGTTGCACACGAGATCATCCATTGATGCTGAGCCTTGCTATCATAGTGGTGCTGCTCTGGCGATGGAGAGGTTAAAGATCTCCAAGTGTCCAGCACTGTCAGAAGAAAACCCCATTCAACGACACTGCGTTTTTAAGGGGTGTGGGAGGCGATTTCTGGACATACACCAGAACTACTCTCAACCCCTGTCCACCCCCTCCCCCCTCCCATCCCGCCTCTGTTCCAGAACTGCTATCCAGTGGGTGGTTTGGGGCATGTTCTGCGTACACTGTATTGAGTTATTAAATAAGCATATGCCCAGTTCATCCAACCCATGATAATAATGGAGAGGTGGAAATGGGTACACGCCAATCTCATCCCATGGGGTGTTTCTGGAACAGGCCGAAGTCGTTGACCAGGGAGTAGGTGGGGGAGAGGGGGGGGGGGGGGGGTATGCTGTCCAAGGATCAGAATCACTCCTCTCCCACTCCCACCCCCTTCCCCCTTCAACTTCAAGTGAAGTGGGATTGGCTGGATCTGTTTTAGCGTTTTGGACGATTTGAGAATTGAGGTGGAGGGGAAACGAATGGGGAGGGGGATGGGGGGGGGGGGGGGGTTGCTCTG
>JADBJO010001827.1:20000-47500 GCA_016801955.1 Conus betulinus
TGTGTGTGTCCTTTTCTTCATAAAATTGCCTTACAATCCAAGTAGCTGACCACGATCTCCCAGAATTGTGGAATTCTACTTCGCTCCAAGGGTCCCTTTAGCTGGTGTCCCAAACCAATTTTTTCCTCTCCTTTCTCATGGCTTTGTCTTTAACTTTCAGAAAAAACGGCGGAAAACGGAAGTTCCGTACGGAATGCACGCTGACACGAGGCTGTTCACGACCGGAAGCTGGTGTCACGCGCTCACATGGAGGCCGTCCTTCAGCGCCGGCGACAGGAAGCGGCCGCCAAACGCCGGGAAAAGCTGAGGCAAAAAGTGCAGCATGTCAGCAATAGCACGTACAACCGGCGAAGGAAGCGTTCTTCAGTGTTTGATCAGAAGGTAAGAAAAGCATGATGTAAGTGCCGCCATCTCTCCCGAACAATTGTAGAGAAACGATTCCGATGAGACATATAGCTCGGCATATAGGTTAGCTGGACTTTTTAGAGATAAGAGGGACAGAAGTGAAAAGGCAACACCAAGAATGAACAATCTGGTTTCTAATTCAGACTCTTTCCGTTTAAAGTTCACTTCATTTTCAATGTGAATAAGACTGTCCTAAGACGTGACAAATCGTAATGGTATTGCTAAAGTGAACTAAATTGAAGTATTAATCAGCCTTAGCACACCAAGGTGATCTCTGCACTGGTGCAGGCATTTGCGTACTCGTGCATTAACCAACCATTCACCTCTCTCTGGCGATGGGATGTCACGCATTCACTTCTGTCCTAACACGACTGAGAACAAGAAATACAGTTTCTACTCTACTTGTAATTTACACACAAAAATCCAAACGCACAAAAGGAATATGACGAAAGCATAAGCATAATACCTCCTTATCCCAAATTCTGTACTAAAGAGGATTCTTACCTGGCCAGGTCACACACACACACACACACACACACACACACACACACACACACACACACACACACACACACACACACACACACACTTACCACACCACGCCACAGATCTCGGACAAGTCGCTGCAATTTTGATGCAGCACTGGGTGGTGGTGATTCCTTGGGTTGTCTGGCACCAGCTCCAAGACTGGTCTTTGTGGTCATCTCTGGGGGCTCCTCTTTGACGTAGAAATCTTCTTTTTCTTTTTCACCCGCCCCTGGGTTCCGAACTCGGTCTTTCTTTCTCGGCTTCTCTTTGACGCCTAAACTCTTTGTTAAAGACCTTGCTTCCACTTCTGTCGCCCAGACGACGTTTCTATCGAGTCTGTCTGTCCTGCTCGATCTTCTCTTTGTCTCTCGTCCTCCTCCTCTTCTTCTCTCTCTATCTTGGTGGTGTGTTTTTTGTGTTTTTGTTTTTCCTCGTTCTCCATTCAGTTTATACAGGGATGGAAACATAGAACACCCTTGGGCCTTGCATTTGTCCATGTTGCTTCTCTGCCACTTTTGTTCACATCCACACATCCACACTGAATTTTACCTCTAGCTACAATCTTCCACACATAAGCACTTATATTCCTACATGTTGTTATCCGTCGAGACGACGAAGACCATCTAGTCATCCTGGGATCGGGGAGTGCGTAGATGGCTGGTCAGGCCGGTCTGCGCCCAGGGCGTCAGGAGCTATGGGGTAAAGGGCGTCAGGAGCTATGGGGTAAAGGGCGTCAGGAGCTGTGGGGCAAAGGGCGTCAGGAGCTATGGGGTAAAGGGCGTCAGGAGCTACGGGGTAAAGGGCGTCAGGAGCTACGGGGTAAAGGGCGTCAGGAGCTAGGGGGTAAAGGGGGTAGGAGGGCGTCAAGAGCTATGGGGTAAAGGGCGTCAAGAGCTGGGGGTAAAGGGCGTCAGGGAGCTGCGGGGTAAAGGGCGTCAGGAGCTACGGGGTAAAGGGCGTCAGGAGCTACGGGGTAAAGGGCGTCAGGAGCTACGGGGTAAAGGGCGTCAGGAGCTGTGGGGTAAAGGGCGTCAGGAGGAGCTACGGGTAAAGGGCGTCAGGAGGAGCTACGGGGTAAAGGGCGTCAGGTAAAGGGCGTGAGCTGCGGGGTAAAGGGCGTCAGGAGCTGCGGGGTAAAGGGCGTCAGGAGCTATGGGGTAAGGGCGTCAGGAGCTATGGGGTAAAGGGCGTCAGGAGCTATGGGGTAAAGGGCGTCAGGAGCTGCGGGGTAAAGGGCGTCAGGAGCTGTGGGGTAAAGGGCGTCAGGAGCTATGGGTAAAGGGCGTCAGGAGCTATGGGGTAAAGGGCGTCAGGAGCTGTGGGGTAAAGGGCGTCAGGAGCTGCGGGGTAAAGGGCGTCAGGAGCTATGGGGTAAAGGGCGTCAGGAGCTACGGGGTAAAGGGCGTCAGGAGCTACGGGGTAAAGGGCGTCAGGAGCTACGGGGGGGGTAAAGGGCGTCAAGAGCTACGGGGTAAAGGGCGTCAGGAGCTATGGGGTAAAGCGGGAGTCAGGAGCTGACTAGGGTAAAGCACTGTTTGACCTCGTTGGAGCACTGTAGTCTAGAGTTTGACAGCAGTGTAGGACCTCGTTGGACTGCAAGTCGGTTTCAAATGTTTCACCTCGTTGGACTCAGCAGACTTTTGACAGCAGTGTTTGACCTCGTTGGACTAGAGTTTGACAGCAGTGTTTGACCTCGTTGGACTAGAGTTTGACAGCAGTGTTTGACCTCGTTGGACTAGAGTTTGACAGCACTGTTTGACCTCGTTGGAGCACTGCAGTCTCCCGCGTGCCCCCCCCATCCTTTCGTTGTTCCGTGCAAGTCGTTTCAGGTGAAATGTACCCATTTCAAAGAACTCGCAGCATTCGTTCCTGCAGTGAGTTTGGTCAATCAAACTATGGGGTGTGTTCTTGTGTGTTCTGCCCTGTCAGAGGATAACTACCGTTTGCCTCATGCCTTTGACATAGCCCACCACGTTCCTCTTTTTCTTCTCCTCAGTTTCACAAAAAAATACCACCTTGTGCCCCAGTCCCCTCCTCTACCACGTGTGTTGGGCTTCTGTCCACATCATACTGTTTCCAGGTGAACCACTTTTTATGCATTTTCAAAAACTCGCAGAATTCGTAGCAGTGAGTGAGTTACAAAACAATCAAATTTTGTGAAGCGCATTACAAACGGCAAACACTCTTGTGCTGTCAGAGTACAAAATACCGTTTGGCTGAATGCCTTTGACATAGCACCTTAGGCTTTATTGGTTTCTACCTTTTCTTCTTCTTCTTCAGTTTACACACTCTTGTGCTTACAAGAATACCACTCTTGTGCTTCAGTATACACAAAAAAAAAACACTCTTGTGCTTCAGTATTACAAATAAATACTCTTGTGTTTCAGTAATACACAAAAAAAACACTCTTGTGCTTCAGTATTACAAAAATACCACTCTTGTGCTTCAGTAATAATAAAAAGAATCTTGTGCTTCAGTATTGCGCTTCCATCGTGCTTCAGTAATAAAAAAATACCCACTCTTGTGTGTCAGTATTACAGTAATACAAAAATACAAGTGTGTGCTTAGTAGTATTACAAAAATACCACTCTTGTGCTTCAGTATTACAAAAATACCACTCTTGTGCGTCAGTATTACAAAAATGTCATCGTTAACTCCCGCTCATTTTTAGCAATTAGTTGCACATTGTTCTGTGGGTGTTTAGGGGTGAGTGGGCTTGTGGAAATGTGCGCGCACTTGAATGTAAAAAGTTGGCTGTATGTTTGTGAACAGGCCTGCGTACACGTTCGTTATAATTATTTCTCGGCGTTTCTCGCACGTAACAGATGTCTGAGGGTGGTATGGAGTAGGTATCTTTGAAAATCAGTTTTACCCCCCCCCCCCCCCCCCCCCCCCCCCCCCCCCCCCCCCCCCCCCCCCCCCCCCCCCTCCCCCTTCAACATCTGCAGATGCATACGGTTTGGCACAGTTTGCGCATATTGCGTTCTTATTGTTTTACACACACACACACACACACACACACACACACACACACACATGCATATGGTTGGCACGGTTTGCGCATATTTCGTTCTTATGGTTTTTACACACACACACACACACACATATATATATATAGGCACGCACGCGCGCGCGCGCACATACACACACACACACACACACACACACACGTGCGCGCACACACACACATTCACATGCGCACGCACCGCACGCACACAGACAGAGAGACAGAGAGAGAGAGACAGAGAGACTTTGACTTGATTTGTGTTGATCAGAGATGGTTATTCATATATTTATGGTATTACATTGACAAAATAGTGACTGAACTTCGGCAAATTTTTCCCCACCCAAAGCAGTCTTCAATCATAAACCAAATATTTGGATGTTCTGTCCCTATGGGTTTGATTTTGTCTTTAACCATTGTATTTTCCGGACTTCAATCGATGAATGACTGCTACCTTGTATCGGTAAAAAACAGCTTTTCAAAGCACTGGGTTTACGAATGGTTTTCTATTTAACAGCATATCTTATGCACGACGTGAGAAGATAAGTGACTGCTCATTCTTCGTTTTTAGTCGTCTTGACTGTGGTTTCTCTTGCCTGAAGAAGGCCAAAAAGGTAGAAAAACGTCGTGTTTTGTCTTGCAATTTGTGCGTTCCTTTTGTCTGGTAGAATAATTATGGGTTCAAGTGAGGTAACTGTAGGCAGGAATTGAAGCAAATTTTTACAGAGAATTGTTATTGTTGCAGCAAACCAGTGTGTACAGAGTGCAGTCTCTTTGTCCATAATTGTCTTGCATAACCAATAACGATCCTTTTTTTTATATTGATTATGACCCCTTTGTGTAAAAAAAAAAATCTGTACATAATTCTATATCCCACGGAAAGCAGGGAAGGTGTTGCGCTCATTGTTATTCAAACTCCATGCCAGATAGTTCAATACATAACATGTCCATCAGGTAGTCCAATACATAACATGTCCATCAGATAGTTCAATACATAACATGTCCATCAGGTAGTCCAATACATACATGTCCATGGCTTGCAGGCTTTCGACCGTATGATGCGCATTTTTCGCCACAAGGAGGCTGTGACCCCTCAGACCTGTCACACCATGGCTCCGCACAACCTGGTCATGCCCGGAGACGTAGCCTACGGCGCGGACCGACAGTTCGAACCTGAAGCGCGAGTGGCGCTCCGCCTGTCGCATTTCCTGTGCAACTTCTTGCAGGTATGTGACTGTTTCAGGCCACAGTAAGAATTATCTTTATAAAAGATTGTCTGCTGACGGAAAGGGGCTTTCTGAATTATCAGTTGAAGTTCTTTCTGTCTATCATGTGTGTTTTGTTATGGACCGGTTTTTCTTTATGTAGCCCGCTGTTTTAAGTGGTTTGAAAGTGCCAAGTAGATATTGGAAGATCGTTATGTCGAGTGATTGGTCATATTGAATGAGTGTCCAAATTGAATAATACGGTTTTGGCTTGTTTTATACATTAGATAACATCCACTTGTTGAGCAAGTTTGATATGATAGGGTGGGGTTTTTTCCTTCTTCTTTCGTAGTTGGCTAGATATTAACCATCTTCTTTGTTTGTTTGTTTTTTTTAACAGTTACTCAGGTTTTTTTTTCAATTTACCATCTTGCTTTCTTGATTTATTAATCGTTATTCCAGCATATTGTTTTAGTTGTGTTAGATAAATGGAAGAGTAGACGGACGGACAGACAGACAGATAA
Source organism: Conus betulinus (assembly GCA_016801955.1). Taxonomy (NCBI): domain Eukaryota; kingdom Metazoa; phylum Mollusca; class Gastropoda; order Neogastropoda; family Conidae; genus Conus; species Conus betulinus. The sequence goes on from JADBJO010001827.1 coordinate 25,667, forward strand.
ACAGGGATGGATAGATAGATAAATAGAGATAGATAGATAGATAGATAGATAGATCAATGTACCGATGCATATCTTTATTAGAAACTGGAATCTGTAAATTTTTGTTAATTATTATCCAATGATTTATTCCCTCCTCCTGCTCACAGCACACACTTGTACTATTTCAGTTTTAAACCACATTGCACACGAACACCAGTCTGCCACAGACAACAGATGAATTGAAATCTTGATGAATACGGAAACGTGAAGAAATGTACCGACTTCGGTAGAATGCATCACTCGTTAGTTCAATTGAACAGTTGTAAACTGGAAGAGTCGAAATTTACAAACAGACACAGATTGATCTCTTGATCACCATCCTTCTATTTAAAATCCATATCGTGTCTGATACAAACGAGTATGTCGTTTAGGGCCAGAAATAGGTCAGAAAGAACGTCTGCGAACGCCTTTTTTTGTCTTTTTTTTCTAGCTGTCTCATTTTCTCTGCCACAGCACTGCTCATTTCGGCCCTTCAACCTTGACCACACCTGGCATGTCCTGATGCAATCCCAGCAACAGCAGTTCCTCAAGGAGCAGTCAATATCAAGTCGTTATGAAGCAACCCACCGGAGAAGACGCTGCACTGCTGCCGAGACACTTCGGTGGTGTTCAGTGGCGCCTGTTCTGATCCAACATACGGCAGGAGACCACTTGATAAGCCCCCTTTTGACAACAACAGCTGCTCAGTCGCGGAGCCAGCATGAATGACGCCGCGTTTCTGGAGGGCGCAGTCACGTTCATCCAATGACCGCCTACCCTCTCCCCCTCCCCCATTTCCAGATGCCGTCAGATTCAACATAGAGTCACTAAGGCACAGAAAGGGAGAAGAAATTGAAACTGAGGTCACCATGGGAGCAGGCCGTGAAAGACCACGTGATTTAAGACTTTCTGTTTTAAACGCTGATCGATGAGGATTAAGGTGATGCTATGGAGGCCCAGTCCGATCTCAGACTGCATGACAGGGCTGTACGCCACGCTTGCTTTTCTAACACATACCGGCGTCAACCAGGCTCGAGAGAACCAGATACCTGCAGTGTTGATCAGGGAATTTGACCAACGCAGTTAGAGATGCATCCACTTAGTAGACGAAACTCTACGATTGTGGGTCCAGACTTCTTAAATGAGCCCATAGCAATCTCAAGCCTGGGTAGAAGCCAGTTATGACATGAAAATGACCAACAAATAAATGGCTCTGATGGGAATCGAGCCCACGACCACTTGGTCAAGAATCCGCGACGATAACTGCATCACGGTGGCTGGTGCACCACTGGTTGGTTGGTCGATTGCTTGGTTAAACGCATAATTAGTTTTATTTCCAAAACACCATGGACAAGTTATAACGTGTTCGGACTGGTAGGCGGCACGACCTCAGTGACCACACTGTGATTCAGTTTCAGTTTCAGTTTCATCAAGGTGATGTCACTGCGTGCAGACTAGTCCATACACACTACACCACATCCGCTAAGTTTTGAGACCAAACGGCGCATGATTTAAAGCTGATGGATAAATGAATTAATGACTGAGTTGAGAGAATTTAAGAAGAGGGTCTCGTGGCTACGACTTAGCAGATGTCTGATCAACGCTTCAGCCCACCACTCTATGATTTGTTCTCACCCCCCACCGACCCCAACCCCCACCACCAACTCCCACACCCGTCTAGAACACGGACCCTAACGAGAATTTCGGCAACCTCCGCGGCGGGGGACGCCTGCACATGGAGCACCTGTTCGGGGAGGTAGTGGCCAACGTCATGGGCGACTTCAAGGTCTACTCCTCGGGCGTCTACTTCGACCGCTACCAGTTCGAGAACCAGGACGGCACTCCCAGGGAGCTGTTCGGTCCGTGGGCCTTCCGACGGCAGGGAGGCTTTTACGCCCTGGACACCGCGGGGCTCTCCACGCGCTACACGGACTCGGACTGGTTCCAGGCGGTGAAGGGACGATGGGCCACCAACTTCAAAGGTCTCAAGACCTATAAGGTACGGGAATGGGTGCGGAGAGGTTGGGAATTGGGGGTGGGGGGTAGGGCATAGGATGGAGCTAGAGGTGGGGGATTGGAGAGGGATGGGGTGAGAGAAGGTTTGATCGTGACTCGAGTTCTGGCGTAGAGAGGTAGGTACATGAGGAAGGGAGAGGGGGGGGGTGGGTGGGGGGGGAGGGACACGGAATTTAGCAGTTGGGTGGAGTGAAAAGAAATTGGGTCGCTAAATATCAGGACTTGAAAACCTTAATGGGTGTGGTTGAAGGGGGAGAGAAGAATGGGGGGTGGAGAGGGAGGGGAGTACAAACTCCTGGGACACAAACGTTTGTAAAAACCTGTAGGGAATTTCAGGGGCAAAGAGTGTGAGGGTTGGGGCTAGGAGGGAGACAGGAGGGGTGAAAGAACCCTGAACCACAACGTTAAGGACTTAAAGACCAATGAAAACAGTTGTACTGTCTTCGCCTGTCAACATAACAGAAACGAGTGAAGCAGTGGGATGCACTCGGCAGTTGCTTGACGGTGGCGTTCTTCGCCGGTGGGCTCTGCAGTCATGAAATATGGGCTGGTACACACATGGGAACGCGCTCCGTTGAGGGCCTGTCGTGTCTCTTCCAGTGGCCATTGCACAGCGGCATCTACTGGGGAGCAATTATGTCCCTTGACGCCTTAATGGAATGCCCTGTGCGTGCCTGCACCCTCTGTGAACAGAGTGCAGGCTTCCAAGGGTGGTGCAGGATTGTTCCCACCCGGTTTGTTCGACGGTTGATGACAGTACGTCTCTGGGTCCCACCCGCACCTTTAGGTGTATTATTTTCTTCATGGGGTGAATTAGGGGCAGGACGGGTGCCAGAGAGAGAGAGAGAGAGAGAGAGAGAGAGAGAGAGAGAGAGAGAGAGAGAGAGAGAGAGCAAACAGAGCCAGCAACTTCAGGAACTTGAGACTCTATAAGGTATTTTCAAGACAACGGAGGTGGATGGGGTGCTGGGGAATGTGTGTGTGTGTGTGTGGGGGGGGGGGGGGGGGGGGATTGGAAGGAAGGAGAAGGAGAGCAAACTCAAAGGGCATTGCTGTAATTTGGGAGAGAGAGCTCGGGAGATTAATGACGCGAGTGACTCGGACATTGCCAGGTGAACCCTCAAGTCTTTCGACCAACGTGATAGTAACCCTTATAGTAATTCACATCGTGTGCGTGTTTGAATGAGATTTTGTAGGGGCCATTATATAGTGGTGGTTTTGTTTCTCTGTATTCAAGCAATTAAGGATACATGTTCCGTGTTATTATTTTATAGATGGCTGTTGCAGAGTATGTCACTGGGCATTGCTTACGTAAATTTGGTCCTCGACTATCCAATTTACAGGTAGGGTAAGTCTTGCTCCCATGATAAAATACATACACGTATGTAACTCCAAACGAACGACAAAGCACAAAGAACAATCAAGGACATTGACAAGACTGCGCACACAGAACAAACAAGATCTTCCTTTTTGTTTGTTCTGTGTGCTCTGTCTTGTCATTTCTGCTAGACGATTCGGTGTTATAAGCAGCATTCGTTTGGGGTTATGGGCGAATATTTATTTCATTACTGGAGCAAGAGTTACCTTGCTTGCTTATGTGTTTAAAGTTTACTGTTCCTTGCGTCATTGAAGATTTCCTTTCATATCCTTTGATAGTTGTCCCCTTATTTCTTCTCTCAGGGCACGTGCTCAGACTTTTCTAGGATATCGTGACAGTATGGCGGGAATGTGCACGTCTGTATACACTCCACGGGTGGGGATCGGTGGGTGGGGGGTGGTGGTGTTTTTGGACCACGCCCCAAATTATTCACTGTTTAGTCAGGGAATAACAGAAGGAATTGTTCTGGCTCAGATCCAGAACCCCCCCCCCCCCCCCCTCCCCTCCAGTGCAGGCGAGATGTGCTTTGGTTCATTGGTCCTGTCATTTGGAGACACTTGGTGAATTTTGAAACAAGAGGCTGAGGAGTGTGTGTTGGGGGGGGGGGTGGGTGGTGGGTGGTAGGGATTTAATCCTTGGTGAATGAGTTTGGGCACGCGCCCTTTCTCACCCGCCGAAAGTGATTGCCGGCGGAGAGAGAGAGAGAGAGAGAGAGAGAGAGAGAGAGAGAGAGAGAGAATGAGACTTGCACGTGACTCCCGGTGTGCTGACAGATGAGGCCGTACATCCGCTCCAACCCGAACGGGACGAGCTCCATCCGTCACGAGCACTTCCCGCTGCAGTACAAGGCGCCCACCCCACCTACCAGGCCGGCTACTGGACCAACCCCCACTTCCGGTGTGACGGCCAGGTGGACGCCTGGGTCATCACCTATGTGACCCCCTTCTTCGGCCTGGACACGCTGAAGCGAAAGCTGCAGTTCAAGTTAGTGGCACGCTCTCTCTCCGTGTCTCTTCGAGTCTCTGTCTCCGTCTGTCTCTGTCGCTGTCTTTGCCCCCCCCCCCCCCCCCCCCCCTCTCTCTCTCTCTCTCTCTCTCTCTCTCTCACACACACACACACACACACACACACACGCACACACTCACACACACACACACACACACACATTTGAACCTGAGCATTACTTTGATTTTCTAGACTGTAGATGTTTTCGAGACTGTCTGGTAAAATTGCATGTTGGCGTTCTTCCTTCTAAATGGATCACTATTTAGAAAAATATGTAGTGAAGATGTGAACGAATCATGCCCAGCATGCAATGTTGTCGAAGACGAACGTCATTTTATTTACGTTTGCCACTTACCTATATTCTGATATTAGAAGCACATATTTAAGTGGAGCGAGTAGTCAGTATACCAATGTTTGAAAAAATGGATCAGTAGAAACAATCGGAGTTACGGAGTTTACAATGTTGCAGATTTAAGTATTGTAAGAATTTTCAGCAGCTCGATTTGTTTTTCATTTTGAATTCATTTTGTTACATGACAGCTGTGTATATCCCTAGGATCCATTAAGTTTCTTCTTCTTCTTCTCATTATTATTATTATTATTATTATATTATTATTTATTATTATTATTATTGTTGTTGTTGTTGTTGTTGTTGTTGTTGTTATTCTTATTATTATCATTGTTGTTGTTGTCATCGTGATAATTGTTATTGTTCACCATGACCATTTTTACGGACAAAGGGAGGACTAATCAGTGATGCCTGCCAACTTTCCGTATATGTACACCCATGCAGGAGTACAGATTTCCCCTTTCACTGGACAAGGATGAAGAACTTTGATATGTTATTCTATCTCTACATTGCTGCTCCTATCTGGACTCCTTGGAAAACTGTTGCGTTCCATGCCAGAGCGAACGTTTGACGTAGAGTACCCAACGACTTCGACGACGATGGAACGACAATGATGAGGACGACGACGACGACGACAACAACGACGACGATGATGATGTGTGATGATGATGATGATGATGATGATGATTACTCCTTTCACACCAATACAATATTTGAAAAAGTAAATCGAACAAACCCATCGGTGTGACCTGTTTCAGGGGGGTGGTGACGGTGGACGTTCCTTTGGGTCTTCTGGAGTTGAACCAGTGTCCGCAGGCTTTCGGGGTGGCCAACGCCTTCAAGACACCGCACGCGCTGCGATTATATCTCCACCTGGGTCAGTCCTTCTTCAGCTCTAAGTTGCCGTTAATCCATTTTCTTTCTTCTTTCTTTGTTGTGTGTGTGTGTGTGTGTGTGTGTGTTTTTTGGGTTGGGTTTTTTTTTTTTGATAAGTGACTTTTTTTCAAGGCAATGTTTTTTTCTTTTAACAAGTGACCTGTTGTTAATGATTAACCTTATGTTTAATGAAAATAAGTGCATTACGGGTCTTCTTCAATGTGGGGGAGTGAAAAAAAGTTTTTATTATTGTTTTTTTTTCCTTTCCTGATCATTTTACCCTCTTTTATAGTTTCTTCTGCATTCATCTGCTCTGTTCATTTTTAGTAGTTTATTTCACATTTTGTCTATCTAAATCTGTAATATTCAGCGAACTGAACAAGTTCTTTGCACGTCAGAGGTGTGTGTGTGTGTGTGTGAGTGTGTGTGTGTGTGTGTGTGTGTGTGTGTGTGTGTGTGTGTGTGTGTGTGTGTGTGTGTTCAACATGTTAATGATCCCTGTTAATTTGTTTTAGAAACTGTCCTATAAAATCCTTAGGCATGAATCACAGAAGAGTATGAAAATGGGATAATTTCAGTGGCTGTTTTATTAACTATAAGGTTGTCACCAACATGAAATTGGAGCGATATAAAAAGATTTCAGACGTCGTTTCATATGTGAATATTCATTCTGATTCTGTTAAAGACGTCATCTGTATGTGTTCTGAATGGATGTACAGAAATAATGTGTTGCTTTCCTCATTATTCTCATTTTAACAATTAATGTGTTAAGTGTTGCTGTTACAGTTGTTTGGTATGGTTTTTACTGATCTGTGCTGTGCTTAAGTTTTGCCTTTGATTTGGCTTGTCCATCTAGACTTCATTCTTTCAAAATATCCATCCTATCAGCCATTATGGTTTTTGAGTAAGAGTTCATTTATACCCCTGCTTTTAAACTAGCTCTATGCTTCCTCATCCTGGCTCTCTAAACATAGTGATCTTCAGTTGTACTATGTTAATGTAAACAAGATTTTATCTTCTCATCCACAGAAGCCGTTGATGAAATGTAAGCTAAATGTATCTGCATCTCACCATCAGAAGACGTTGGCCAGGATAACCGGTGAGCCTAAAACTTGCGAATGTAGGGTTGAACAAGGAAGTGAAAATAGGTGAACAGGCGTTGAGTTGTCAACTGGATAAACTAGTCATCCTGATTTCTGTGCTTTGCAGGTTGGAAAGGACGGTCATATCTTTATGGTTGCTTTCTGTTGTTGATGTGGTGTACCTCTTTGTGGATGATGTGTATTCCTAATAGACTTCTTTAATGACGTGTGTGTGTGTGTGTGTGTGTGTGTGTGTGTGTGTGTGTGTGTGTGTGTTTGATTGTTTACGTTTGCAGTGGTGTTCATAATGTTAACCTCAAACGTGCTTCCACTTCGTGTTCAAAATGTGTTTAGACTCTCACGACACCAAATGGGTTTTCTTAACAAGCTCTAAATGATTGTAAATAATATCGGTACCATACAGGTTTTTCCTTTATGCACTAAGTGTGTTGACAGCGTCCGCTCCAATGGGGCTTGGCCATCATGTTTTAAAACTAGTTAAAATGCCACTCCTTGGATAGACTCCATCTTCTGAATGTATGTAACCTTTCAATCCTGAGTAGACTCGCCCTCTATGTTCTTAATGTGTTTGTAGTGTCGACTCCAAGTGGGTTTTCCTTTTGTTTTAAATGCGTCGACAGTGTTGGCCACTAATGGAATTCCCCTTTATGTTCTGAATGTGTTGTCGGTGTTGACCTCTAATGGAGTTCCCCTTTATGTTCTCAGTGTGTTGTCAGTGTGTGACCTCTAATGGAATTGCCCTTTATGTTCAAAATGTGTTGTGTCGGTGTCGATCTCCAATATAATTCCCCCTTTATGTTCGTAATGTGTTGACAGTGTTGACTACCAGTGCAATTCCCCTTTATGTTCTAAATGTGTTGACAGTGTTGACCTCCGATGGAATGCCCTTTTATGTTCTAAATGTGTTGACCTCCAATGGAATTACCCTTTATGTTCTAAATGCGTTGTCAGTATCGACTTCCAATGTAATTCCCATTTATGTTCTCAATGTGTTGATGGTGTCGACCTCTAATGGAATGACCCTTTATGTTCTCAATGCGTTGATAGAGTCGACTCCAGTGGAATGGCCCTTTATGTTCTCAGTGCGTTTACAGTGTCGATCTCCAATGGAATGGCCCTTTATGTTCTAAATGCATTGATAGTGTCGACCTCCAGTGGAATTGCCCTTTATGTTCTCAATGCGTTGACAGTGTTGACCTCCGATGGAATTGCCGTTTATGTTCTCAATGCGTTGACAGTGTGTTGACCTCCAATGGAATTGCCCTTTATGTTCTCAATGCGTTGACAGTGTTGACCTCCAATGGAATTGCCCTATGTTCTAAATGTGTCGATGGTGTTGACTCCAAATGAGCTTCCCATGTATGTTTTCAGCGTGTTGGCAGCGTTAACCCCAAATGGGTTTTCCTTTTCATGCTTCAAATATGTTGCTGTCGACTGCAAACACACTTCCCATTTATGTTCCAAATCAGTTGATTGTGTCGACCCTCAATGAGATTCCCGTTGATACCTCAGATAAGCTGACAGTGTTAACCTCACATGGGAGTTTCGTTTTCTGTTCTGAGTGTGTTGGCCCAGATGAGTTTCCCGTTTTACGTTGTAAGTGTGTTGATCGAATCAACCCTGTATGAGCTTCCTTCATTTCCTGAATGTCTTTGACAGTGTCGACCCCAGTTGAGCTTCCCCTTAACGTTCTAAATGTGTTGATCGAATCGATCCCTTATGATCTTCCTTTACTTCCTTCACGCACGTGAGTGTCAGCCAAAAGGGGCATCCCCTTTATGTTCTGAATGTGCGGACCGAGTCAGCCCCAAATGGGTTTCCCTTTATTTTCTGAATATCTTGACTCTGTCGACGCCAAATGGGCTTCCCCTTTACGTTCCAAATGATTTGAACATGTCATCCTCGAATGGATTTTCCCACTTTTGTTCCGCATGTGTTGACCGTTCCGCCCTCAAAAGGATTTCCTATTTACGCTCTGAATGTGTTGACAGTGTCGACCCCAAATGGGTTTCCTGTTCATGCGAGGGGCATACCGCTGTGACTGTCGGCAAGGCTTTGAGTACCACCACCTGGATGGCAAGTTCTGGATTGAGGGCTCCCTGGTGGAACTGGAATACGAGAAGAAACGTTTAGGGCTCTTCAGCAGGTCTGTGGTACTAGTAGTAGTACTACGAGTAGCAGTAATTTCATTTCATGTTTTTTTTTTTCCACATTATGTGATATTAGACGGACGTGCGCGCGCGCGTGTGTGTGTGTGTGTGTGTGTGTGTGTGTGAAGGGGAGGTGGCTGGGATTTGGTAGGCTGTAACTTAGGATGGGAGAGGGAGAAGAGTTGGGCGTCAAACTCGTGAACGCATGTTTGTGGTGATGGGATCTGATCGCACGTCAAAAACCTTGAGCTGACGCCATTGCTTCATCTGCAGAAAACGCGCGGCCTCATGGTCCTCTATGCCTCGGGCCTGTCACTGTAGAACTTGTCAATGAGGAGCGTGAAAAATTCAATGGCGAGCGTGAAAAATTCAATGACGAGCGTGAAAAATTATGCAAAGAATGGTTCTGTCGGCAGAAGATACCGGTCATAATATACAGAAGCGAAAGGGGAGGAAAGGGTTTAACAGTGATATACAAAATGTCCCTTTCGGACATACAGCCCATGAAAACGTTTGTCTGGTTTGCATAGATTATAGCGTGGATTATAAATGGAAAGAGGCAAAATAGGAGACGTGGTTGATGAAACTTCGTGTTCTGTTTTCTCTTGTCTCTTTTGTTCGTGATTTTGATCGTTTATTGCTACGTGTTTCACCTATCAATTGTCTTGATACTGGTTAGATTTTGATTTTTGTCTGTATCCATTGCCAACAGTCGTAGACGTAGATTGAATCGAGTACGTAACTCAATATAAAACCAGCTGTGAACAACGTGCTTTAAATGAACGAGTCTTTAAAAGTCTGATGAAGTAAGAGGGGTGGGGAAAGAGCAGCTGGGGAGGAGGAGGGGGGGAGAGGTAGGGTGTGTGTGTGTTTAATCGGATGGGTCGTTGTGAAAGGGTTCCACCAAAGGTTTCATTTAATCACCCTGTGGCATGGTGCTTTCAGGTTCGACGAGTTGAAGTGCCGTGTGGCAGCAGCCCCTTCTGTGTGTGTGGAGCTGCCCGTCCTGCTGGCATCACTTCTGTGGATCTGGGCGTCTCGTGTCTCTTGATGGACTCGGGCTCTGAGGGTTGGGATGGAAGAAAAGATTGGGGGATCGGGAGGGGTGGGAAGGAGGGTACGGAAGTGGAAGGTCGGACAGTGAGGCGGAGGAAACGGTGTGTGTGTGTGTATGTATATATAATTATGTATGTCTATATATGTCTATATATATATATATATATATATATATATTCAATTTTTATTATATAAAGCTTGCTCTTATGTCTTAGATTGAAGAAATAGGGGGAAGATAAGCATTCATATCTGCAGTGGTAGGTAATTCTGATTAACTAACAGTACGTGCTTGAATGGGTGAATGGGGAATAATAACTGCTTCTCAAAATGAGCCTTCAGCAAGTTTACAGTCCCCAGGGGGAGACAATCTCCAATAGAGAGAAAACTCACTAACATGTAACTCCTGGTCAGATACCAGTATTTCGAAACCTGGTTGTTTCTCCTCAGTGGCCGCGGAAAGGGGTAACTTGACTCCTCTGCCTCTTTTTTTTTTTTTTTTTAAAGAAGAATGCTATCCCAGAAAAAGGCTAGTGTGCAATACCATAGTATGTTTGTTGAGTGTTCAAGAAACTAACCAAAGGTGCCACCTAAGCAGCAAAAGAAAATCATGAAAGAGCAAAACAAACTATACATTTTCTTGTGAAAAGTAGACAATATAAAAAAAGAACCTCTTAAGACACAAGTGCTGAGGGCCAGTTCTTGGAATGAATCCGCAATGGACTAAATTACAATGAACTAATAAATTCCAAGGATAAAGTACCAGCATTGTTCCAGCAACTTGCAGAGCAGCTAGGTGTTGCAATGACTGCAAGAAATATTCAATTATAAACAAAGCTTGCTCGTATGTCTTAGATTGAAGAAACAGGGGGGAAGATAAGCATTCATATCTGCAGTGGTAGATGATTCTGCCTAACTAACAGTGTGTGCTTGAATGGGTGAATGGGGAATAATAAATGCTTCTCAAAATGAGCCTTCAGCAAGTTTGTAGTCTCCAATGGGGAGACAATCTCTAATAGGGAGAAAACTCGCTAACATGTAACTCCTGGTCAGATACCGGTATTTCGAAATCGAATTGTTTCTCCTCAGTGACCGCGGAAAGTGGTAACTTGACTCCTCTGTCTTTTTGATTTTAAGAAGAATGTTATCCCAGAAAAAGGCTGGTGTGCAAGTGCTGAAGGCGTTCTTCCTTGCGCTGAACTCTGAAGCGATCAAAGCTGAGTGCATTTTCGTTATCTTATTCGTTTTTGTTTCACCTGAAGAAGACCTGAGAGGTCGAAATGCGTTGTGTTTTGTCCACGTTTCTGGGCGGTTTGCTGACATTTATTTAAGATTTGTTTAGATTTCCGCCTGCAGTCATCTCACTTTGCAACCAAACCTTTTTGAATTATTGCGATCCTGCACTCGAATTTTGCTTTTATTTCTTACATGAGACAGTTATTGAGTTGTATCTTGTCTTGTCTTGTACCGTGTGCAATGGAAGGTATTTTGACTCCGAAATTCTCCAGTCTTTGTACAGTAAAATCAAATTGACATGGCATAATATGCGTCAATCCTTGTACAGTCGATATAATTTTGAGATTATCTTATACACGTTTATCCTTGTACAATTAGAATTGTCTCCACTCGCCCTTACGTTTGTGATCCCATCACATTTTCATCAATCGTCATACTGTAAAGTTTCCCTGCATATGCCCACCTTTCACTGTACTATATACATGATGTGCCTATATTCTGGGCTTCAGCGATCTTAATATCGAACTACGTTTAAATTTTTATGCAAGGGAAACGTGCACGTGTTGTTAATGATGCTGTCCCGTGTGTAAGAAGTTTGTTTGGTATGTCTGGCTCTTGTATCAAGTGACCTGAATACTTTCACCGAAACTCGTGATCATCGTGTGTCTCCCATGTCTCAAACAAGAGACAAAGATTTATTAACGCCTATAATCTTCCTGTGAATTTTCATCTGCCTGTATTTGTGTTTGTTTTCATACAACATTGCGTTGAAAGTCGTCCTATCGATACTTTTATTAAAATCGTTTCGTTGAAAAGACTATCCAGTGTCATAAATTGCGCAAGTCATCGCATTGAAACCGGTCGGTTCATATGTATCCGCATGCATTGAACTGCTTAGAGAAAGTTAATCTTTATTTTTGTAAGTCATAGTGTTGAACAAAGTCTGTATCTTTCTGTACATAATGGCTGACAATGCCCTGTGTCTTTATTTAAATACGTCACCGCGCTGAAAAAAAGTCGTCTGGTCTGCATCTATATGTAAATTATTGCATTGAGAAAGTTGTCCAGATCTATACATATTTTCATTCATGTAAACTATTGCGTACATAGTTGAAATTTCCTATTAAACTAACGTCCCTTCTTTTTTTTTTTTGTATCAATTATTGACAGTGAAATCCCACTACTACACATCCCCCCCCCCCCCCCCCCCCCCCCCCCCCCCCCCCCCCGTTGTGTCTTGCCTTCTGTAAATCATCACTTTTGTGAAAGCGCTTCAGCCTGTACATCTTTATTGCTTGAAAATGGTTTCATCGGGAGATTTGTTATACAAATCTTTATTTCTGTAAATCACTGAAATCAGCTTTGCCTTCATATCAATTTTCATGAAATATTGTACACCCAAAGTCGTAATGATTATGACTTCATTTCTGTAAATAATTGTACTGTGGAAATTGACGTGACTGCATTTTTATTTCATAACTCAGTGCGCTGCCTTATGTTCATTGTATACTAAATTCAGAGAGAGAGAGAGAGAAATTGACTGATCCGTTTTTTTGGGGAGTGTGTACGTTTTAAGTACAATTGTAATTTCATGACGACTTTTTGAAGTATTTTTTTGTTTCGTTGTATTTGTGTTCTTACATTAAATCATATTTTGATGACAGCTCACAGGTGCATATGTGTGTGTGTGTGTGTGTGTGTGTCCACCTTCCACTCTGTCTTTCTGTCTGTCCGTCTGTCTGTCTCCCCTCCCCCTCCCCGAACCACATCTCCCACCGTTGGTGTTCTTCTCTTTGATTTTCTTATTGATATTCAAAACTTTTTTCCTGGATGCTGTAGATGTCAGCCTGGAGCAGAAGTTTCTCAAAGACTGACGTTTACTGACTTTAAAAGTGTGTTTCGGTTTGGCACGGAGCTTTTGATGGGTACGAGCACTGGGAGCCGAAGGTCTTTAGAATACCCGACGCTGAGCACGTCTGCGTTCTCATGAGATTGTTGGCAGTGAGAATTAAATCAAGGCATTTCAGGTAGTTGGAGTTTATTGCAAGACATCGGAATACGGGTTTTAGCAGAATTAATTTTTAAAGTATTCGGTAGAGATTGTGCTGGGTCTTGACTTTAAAGATTATCAGTTTCCTGGCGCTCTTAAAAGATTTGAAGCAAAACGATTCCAATTAGCATTTTTAGAAATAAAGTGTTCCGGAACAGAGGCGTTTTCAGTTGTTATGGATTTCAGTATAACGGGAAAATCGTCGCATCCAAGCAGATCGTCATGGACAGATTCATAGTCCAGGACCAGCGAGGGGGTCACATACTGACAAATATAAACATGAAAATGTACCTGTGGGAGAATGGAGGTAAGTTGGCGACTCGTCATTCAGACAACACAAGTCCAGCGCTGAAAAGACAACTTCAAGGAGCAGATTTCAGGATGAAGACATACTACCCCAAAGGGGATTATGGTCACGAAAGTCACCCAACAGCAAACACAACGGCGAGGAAGTTCTTCAATCAGACCGACAACGTCCTGACGACAAACAAAGGCAAAAAAAAAACTGTAACGGTTTTATGAGGCAAGTCGATAGCTCAGTTGCTTCGGCCCGATGATGTTTCCACGATCGCCTATACAAAGACACGTTAGTTTCACCAACCGGTCAGCGGACTCTTTCTGTTGAAACCCAGTCTTGTGAAATTCGAAGTGTTAACGTGCTCATGTGACCGCTGCAGAGGCGGTATCACTATTGTACTGAATTTCCTTTTGATATGTCTGGATCCGTCAGCACCTTCTTCGATTGACCACCCCTGAAAGACCGATCAATTCATCGTTCCGGTAAATCGATAAAACGTTCAATCAACCAAAAAATCACATATTGTATCAGCATGATATATCAATAAAGAATCATCGTGATCATTTTACATTCATATAACGCACTCGTCCCCCCCCCCCCCCCCCCACTCACTGTCTCTCTCTCTCTCTCTGTCTGAAATATATCAGCAATAATATTATGAAGGTGCCTAAAGCACCCAAGAACAATTTTGCCTCTTGATTCTTAACTTTCTTCAAGGTATAGTCCCTGTGCATATTAATTCTTTTGTTTCGTAATCCTTTGACAACAGGCAAAAAGAATCATGCTGGCAAACTGACTGGTACAAACTTTTTAAAACCCATCCTGATATTTTGGAAATTATTTTGTGGACTGGATGCATAAACGGAAAGATGTCATTGATGAGATGAAGGGTTGATGTTCATCTATTTTTTTTTTAAATTGTTTACATCCAAAGCGATGAAAGAGCGTCTAGGAATCTCTCTCTCTCTCTCTCTCTCTCTCTCTCTCTCTCTCTCTCTCTCTCTCTCTCTCTCTCTCTTCATTGTAAGTGATGTTTACACTCTGTTTGAGACATTTTGATTTTTTTCTTTGAAGTATTCCGCAACATCACTGAAAGTAAACAAAATCCAAATGACGAACCTTCGTGCATAGCTGTTTTGAGACGGATGGCTGGGAGTGTATGTAAAGGGATGGGGTGGGAAGGGATGGGGTGGGGACAGGGTCGAGCGCGCGTGTGTGTGTGTGTGTGTGTGAGTTAGGGTGGGGACATGGGCGACAAGGTGTGAAGTGGGTGATATGACGTTTGGTAAGTGTTTGTGGATAGGTGTGTGTGTGTGGGGGGGGGGGGGGGGGACTTTCGGTGTGAAAGGTGGGGACTGGGACATGGGTGAAAATATCTACATTTGGAGGAAGGGGGGGGGGGGGGGGGTGTAGATGAGAACATGTTCCCCACTTGCATGCCTTCAAACATTTTCTCACCCATGTCCACCCCCAACTTCACTCCTACCTCCTGTTCACACACATACACGCACACATGCACAAGCATGCACGCACGGAGAGAGAGAGAGAGAGAGAGAGAGAGAGAGAGAGAGAGAGAGATTATTCATGTGGACTCAAAGGCAGGGCAACACAATTTTATTCTTCATGACTAATGAGGACAGAGAGCAACATGCCCACAATGAAAAATCAAACACGCTGCCTATCGACTGTGCATATCGAGAGTCAAAACACTGGCGGATGTCCCAACCAATCTGAGGACATTTCTTCTGTTGGTGCATGGGGAGAAGGGGGGATTTGGGCTGATCGTCAACACAGAACGTTCCCTGTTTGACCTCTAGATGAAGTGTGTTTTGAACAAATAGAAGCTGAGTAAACCTGTAACAGAAAAAAAATCAGGTTAAAAGAACGCCCGTCTTTCCACTGCAAATACACTTGTGCCTCTTCTCAGTTTAGATGTCAAACAGATAGAAGTATCCGATTTGAAGTGCACGGCAGAATAACGATCGGGATATTAACTGCCTGGATTGCATGTGCCCCAGGCACACCGTTTTACATCAATGTTTCGGCATTCTCTCTCTCTCTCTCTCTCTCTCTCTCTCTCTCTCTTCTTATTAAACTATTGAGCTGACTATGCTAAACTTGTTTTGAGCGTGCCTACCAGTGACATCTGTCCTGTGAAAACGAGGGGGTCATTCTTGCTGTACGCGAGCTCATACACTGATTACCTCCCTTGCAGTTTTCTGAATATTCTCAACTGGAAACTACAGTCTTTAGACTTTGTCCGTGTTTGTCGTCTCAGTCTCTTTGCTCTATCATGCTCGTATGTATGCCGAGCTATGTGATTCACCGAATACTGTTAATTATATCTTCGTTTCGCAGGAAGAACTGTTGAGATCCAACCCTGTCGTATGTATGATACGGGAAAATGTTACACGAGCCATCGAGTAATGAATTTCATTTTCGTAAGCATGATTGTAGAGTGATCCGGTCATACAACTTGGCCTTCCAGATTCGTTTCTTTTTCCTTTCTTTTTGTTAAAGAAACGGGCGTGCTTCTTACCAAATTCTGTGAGCAAGAATCCTCACAATCCTCACCAGTGCTAGTATAAGCATGCTTTTCTTATTTAGTTTACGCTTTTTTTTTAAGCTGTGTTTTCTTACTCAAGTCTCTGTTGGCTGGAGGCTTCCCATTTTGAACAGGTCTATATTCTCTTTTGAGATTCTGGAGGACTACCTCATTGACTGTACAAAATAATGAGAGAAACCTCCAACTCTGGATAACATTTCCAGCAAATTCCATTGCCGCAGGAACGGCAGCGATATTACTAAGGACACTAGTTAGTGTCTGCACCAAGGGAAGATTTACAACTCGGCATAGAGCAGCTTTTCTGGGTTGGGCAGACCACACACCATTTTTGGCAAAGGAACCCAGGACTTTCGATGTTTATATCTGTGTTTAGAAGAAAAAAAAAAATATCAAAAGAACTGAGGTGATCTCTTGAAAATAAAACAGAGCATAGAAAACGAAGATTTTTTCCCAGAAGACTAAAAGTTTCATGTTTCAGAATTTTAAAAATATGCTGCGAATAGGCTGGCATTGCTTCCTGAATAACGGGGACAACACCATTCCATACACATTAAAAACAAAGCCACTGTATCAACACTGGAAACTAAACCAATCCATACACACCAGGGACTAAATAATTCCAGTAGCACCTGGAACCAAAACTTTCCATAGGTAAACCATTCTTAATACTTTCAACCATTCCAATAATGCTAGAATTAATTCATTGACACATGGAACAAAATCCCTAAATTAGCTCCGGGAACAGAACATTCCATAACACTCTTTTGGAACCTTTCCATAGCCTCTCTCTTACTAGTGGTGGAAGGAGCAATTTTCCGGTACTAGTCATCGAAGAAATTTTTATTTGTTCCGGGTGTTGATAGAATACGGGCGAATGGCTCTGAGATAATTTTCCTTAAGCCTGTACTATTAATTATAAGTACTGATAGCTCCGAGATACAGAATTGAAGAGAGAAGTTCAAACATTCAACATTCGATTGAACAACAGGGAACTGACACAAGTTAAGTGCACTTTCACACATCAACTTTTATTACTTATACATAGATAAGAAATGGCGTGACAATTCCATAGGCTGTGTTTCAGTTCTCATTGGACTACCACAATGAGGGGTCCTTCCTCACTCCTACTTTACTCGCTTGCACTCTGTGCAGCAAGCTTAAGTTGGCATACAGGGGTTCTGTCTAAGTTACACTGAATGTATATGGTTATTATACATCCATTCCGCTTGCTAGCACCCAGTGCTGTAGCCCAGAATGGTAATCCTAGACAGGTTCTCACTGTTTCATCATAAAGTGAGGGTAAGGGTCTGATGGGTTTGAGTCCAGGTGGTAAGCAAACTTAGCTTTGCTTCGGAGAAGACAGTTGTTCTCTCCTGTGGCTGGTGACTGCCCCTGGTGTAGATCTGTCGTCTGGTGTCGCCCGGTTTACAATGATGCCATGGTGTCTGGCGTTGCCCCGGTTTCTGGCGAAGTCCAGCTTCTGGTTCCCGCAATGTGTAGCGTGACCAGGATCCCAGTTCTGCGATAAAGAGAACTTGATCTGTAGATGAGAATGGTGGCTGGTCTGACGAGTGCACACATTTACCTTTTCCTCTTTCTTTCAGAAGGGTTGTGAGACTCAGCCAGCAAAGTTTTCTCTATGGTAGAGTTTCTGCTATAACTATTAACCTCCACTTTTGTTTTAAGGCTAAGTTAAGTTTACAAAAGGGTAGGAGACAGTAATACAATGTTACAGTTTTTTAGTTATACACTCTTCCTTGTTTCATATGAATCAAATCACACTGACTTGGGCTATGCTTAGTCCAAGTACACATGTGGTGTAGACTTAGAGTCATACACTACAAATCATTCCATAATCACCAGTATTTATAAATCAGAGTAGCAGTTTTTTTTTACCTAGCACAGGCATACTGTTTTCCTGATCAAAATTAATCATTGAATTATTATCTTAACAGACAGAGTTGCATACTGACAAAAGTCAGGGTGAACACAAAGAGCAGTGGTCAGATTGTTAACAAAGAATCAAACCACTGGGAGAGAGCTTTTGCCATATGATGGCAAGCAAAACTACTACACAAAATAATCATTCATCAGTTTGATAAATGTTGCTAAGCATTTGTACAAAGTTACATGCTAACACACACAGCATACATAAAATCAATACATAGATTCAAAAAATGTGTAAAAACAGAGTTCCAACTCACTTTTCCTGGGAATGAACAGGGAATGACTTGAGATCAAGGAGTTACCAAGAGTTTCCTAGGCCTCTGTCCCTTTGTCTTCCTCTGCTCTTGTCTACAGGCAGTCCTGAGGGGTCAGTGAAGCTGAGCCTGTGTGTGCCTAGTTTTATGAATCTCTCTTGCCGAATCACATTGAGGTGACCTGTCATTCACTGATCAGGGGGAGAGGGGGAGGGATTTAGTCTAGTCCCAATCGCCTCGGAAATTGTTTGAACCTAATCGGCACGGAATAATTTATGCATCCGTGCAGCTGACTGTTAAGCCTCAGCTAATTTATGCGTCCGCATAGGTGTTCGCGAGCACGTGCAGGTGCCTGCGAGGGCGAGGGCGGGGCGGTAGGGATGAAAAGGGGGGGGGGGGGGTGGGGTGGTGGTGAGCGCGGCACATGCCTTTGTGTCGGCACATGCCTTTGTGTGGTGGGGGGAGAGAGAGAGAGAGGGGGGGGGGGGGGGGGGGGGGGTGAGACGGGCTGTTGTTAGAACGCCTCCCACGCTGCGTTGTATCGTACAGCATGGGGAGGGAAGGTTGAGAGGGGGGAAGGGAGGTAGGCTGCTAAGAACGAAAGGCGGCACGTATTTGCCGTGACGCAATTTTTTTTCCTCAGTCACTGATCGTGTCAGTTGGCCTTTCGCACTGTCCCAAGCAAGAAAAGGGGGGGGGGGGGGGGGGGGGGTTGAGAGGGGAGAGTGGGCATAGATTTGAAATCTATTTTTTTGGTTTGGTGTTTGAACGGCCAACACTTCAGTGAGCAATGCTAAGAATTTACACGGTTACAAAGGCCCAAACCATAACACAGCCTCATACCTATACGAGAAAGACACAAAGGAGAGTAGAGATATCCACCGACCTTGAACAGTCCTTTGCTCACTGGATGTGGGTGGTGATCTAAAATCACACCGAATGCCTATATTCTCATATTTCAGTAGATCTGTTAGGACTGATCCTTCCCATTGAGATCCAAGCATTATTTCTTGAAAAATCGCGAAATTGTCAAAAATGACCTCCGTCTCAACGGTAACGAAAATGAAAAATATCTTCCTCAGTCTTTAAATCGGGTTTAATATTTCCAATGAGGTCAACGCTTTTTTTTCCTATCTTGCAGTTAGATCTCGTTGCAAAGCGAGGCGAGTGCAGGCGGAAATCTTTAAAAAAAAAAAAAAAAATCATTGATAAAGCTCCGCCAAAACACGTAGATAAACGAATCACAAGACAAAACACGACACGTTTCGACTTTTGGGGTCTCCTTCAGTTAGTTAGGAAACACAAGACTCAGGACAACGAAAACAAACGAGAAATCACTTATCCAGTTTGGCGCAAGATAGTCTTTTTCCCGCTTAAAATTCGGGCAGTTCCACTATATCCATCGAAACACTTATCATGTTTCTTCTGTTTTTTTCTCGTTTTGCTTTTCTGTGCCCCATCAGTAACATTTTCGTAGCGTCATCAGGAACCGGTAGATATTCACTGGCGCTGGTCTGATCCAACATTCGCACGACACCACCTACCTAGCCACTAACACGACAACGATTGCTTAACTGCGGAGCGCCTGTCCTGATCCAATGATATGCATGACACCACCTACTTAGCCCCCAACTCCACAGCGGTTGCTTTAGTTGTCAGGCGCCCGTTCTGATCCAATAATTATACGCACGACACCACCTACTTAGCCCTCAACGTGACAACGATTGCTGTAGTTGTGGAGCACCTGTTCTGATCCAATATGTGCACGACACCACCTACTTAGCCCTCAACATGACAACGATTGCTGTAGTTGTGGAGCACCTGTTCTGATCCAATATGTGCACGACGCCACCTACTTAGCCCTCAACGTGACAACGATTGCTGTAGTTGTGGAGCACCTGTTCTGATCCAATATGTGCACAACACCACCTACTTAGCTCTCAACGTGACAACGGTTGCATCGCTTATTTGGGAGCGCCTGCTCTGATACAATATATGCACGATACCACCTACTTAGCCCTCAGCGTGACAATGATTGCTTATTTGCAGAGCACCTGTTCTGATCCAATATATGCACGACACCAACTACTTTGCCCTCAACGCGACAACGGTTGTTTAGTTGTAGTGCCTGCTGAGTGGGCGTTCCACATAGAGTACATCATAACGTCCAAACCACGACAGTCCACTTAAACTTGTGTGCACCAACGACTTTGGCGAGATTCACCATAGGCATAGGCACGTGGAGAGAGGATGGAAATTGCGGTCACCGCGAGACCATGGACACAGAAGTTGATGCTTTTGTTTAATGTGAGAATGACGATATTGAAGATAATGTTATAAGCTTCTTCAAGAGGTCCACATGTCCATCCCAAGAGATACAGACATGTTCATTGTGAAAATTAAAGGGATGAAACTCAACTGTATGGTTCCAGTTTTCTTCAGTTCAGTTCAGAGGTTTATTTAATGTCTTTTCATCGCCAATGACATTAGACACTTGTTAAAAAAAAAAAAAAAAACTTTTACACTCACTCAACTTATCTAGTTCTTTCAAACCCATATCTGATGTATGCATATTTACATAAATGAAATACCCTAGTGGTACGCAAAGTTGCGATCTTTATAAAAATTTTTGCAACCTGTGACTGCGAAATAACCATGGCAATTTCAGCAAGACATGAACCATATTAGACAGTATTGCTATTATCAAAGTTATTCATCTCAATACTTTCCTCCTGATCGAGCGAGGTCCAGTTTTTTTTCTTATTTGACCCCATAACATTTTTTTGTGTGAATGTATTCATTTACCCCTCAAATCAGATTTTTTAAGAAAATAAGGAGAAAAACCAACAACAGAAGTTTGCTTGAAAAACTTGTGGGTTTTTGTTTTTTTGCATGACTCTTCCTGCACGTGTTAAATGTTGACTGCATTTGCTATTTACTGCATTATTCACAAAAGAGGTGTAGACTACTCAAAAGAAAACTTCTAAACTGCGGTGGTCAATGATAACTAACAGAAAGGAATCAGAGCTTAAATGGGCTTCTATTTACCACATGAGCAGATGTTCCGATCAGTGCAAATTTCCCAACTTTGGGGAGCTAAAAACAAACAAACAAACAAACAGTGAAGAAGACTGAGCACTGTTTTCTTGTCAGGCAGGAACTGTCTAGATTCAACGCCCATCTTGCGCCTAACTTGATGAAGATAAGTGGTTGCTCATTCATTTTCGTTGTCCTGAATCTTGTGCATCTTGTCTGAAGAAGGCCTAAGAGGTCGAAACGCGTCGTGTTTGTCCTGTAATTCGTTTGTCTACATTGTTCGCTGGTCGAGGCCTTAAAAAATGTTTTTTGAAATTGTTAGGAATGGTCAAAGCTGTCTATAGCTGTTTGACATGAGAGTGGGAATGAGCGGCGCAATGGCACAGAGATGGCCTGTAAGAGGAGACACATCGGGTACAATGTCTGGACAAGCAGAAGGGGTCAGCAGTGCAGAGTGTCCTCTGGTCAGATGCCTCCTGACGACTTGACATGGACTGCT
>JADBJO010001827.1:50000-70000 GCA_016801955.1 Conus betulinus
GTAACCAGTCACCCAGTCAGCTAGCTAGTGAGTCAATAATTGGTAAATAAGGCCATTAGCTAGTCAATTAATTGGTCAATAAGACCATTAGATCACTTAGTCCGTCCGTTCATTGCTCAGCTACTCAGTCAGTAAGCTACTCAATCAAGTCGTTCGTTTAGTACGTCAGTCAGCTCAACAATCCGTTCGTCAGTAATTCCGTCGGTTATTCCATCAGTCTTTTCGTCAATTAATCAGTCTGCCAGTCAGTTATTCCGTCAATTAGTCATACCAGTCAGCCAGTTAATCCCTCAGCTAATTATTCAGTCCATCCATCAGTAGCAGCCACTCAGTCAGTTCATCGATGTCTTTTATTCAGTCAGTTATTTAGCTTGACAGTGACAAGTCAGCTGGTCTGTCAGTCAGTTATTTAGAGATCGATGAGCTATTTCAATCAGTCTTAGCTTGTGAGTAAGTTAGTCGATCAGTGAGCTGGATAATCAATCTGTCAGTCATTTCGGTTCTCAGTCAGTCACTTACTCCATTCGTCAGTCAGTCAATCAGTTAGTTAGTAAGTTAATCAGTCAATCACTCAGTGAGTCGGTGAGCTAGTCCATCGGTGAGTCTGTCGGTCAGTTCGTCTGTCAATCAATCAATTTGTAAACCAAGTAGATTATCGGTCAGTCAGTCAGTTAACATGCCAGTCATTTAGTCCATCAGTCAAACGGTCAGTCAGTAGTCAGTCAGGCATGCAGTCGGTCAATCCGTCTGTCTCTCTCAGTTCGACTGTCAATCCGTAAGTCAGTCAGGTCGTCAGTCAGTAATTCTGTCTGTCAGTCAGTTCGTCAGTCTGTTTGACAATCAGTTAGTCTGTTAGAATGTCAGTCAGAGAGTCGGTCAGTCCGTCGGTCAGTCAGTCAGCACTCGGACAGACAAGCAAACACTCGGTTCCTCTTTCAGTCTTTTGGTCAGTCGGCTGCTTCTGCCGTGTAACAGTGTTTCTGTCAGCGTGTCTCTCAGTGTGTCCATTGGTGTATCTGTCGACCTGTCTGTCTGCTATTGCGTTTGTTAAGGCGTCTGTCACAGCATCCGCCAATGTTACTGTCAACGAATCTGTGATTGTGTCTGTCAGTGTGTCTGTAAAGTACCTGTTAAGGTGTCTGTCAGTACGTCTGTCTGCATGTCTCTCGGTGCGTCTGCAAACATGTCTGTCGGGGAATCTGTCGGAGTAAAACTATCAGTTTAGCGAAAAGGTCTATGTATCTGTCAGTGTGTTTGTCAGTGGGGTTGTCAGTGTGTTTGTCAGTGGGGTTTGTCAGTGGGGTTTGTAAGTGGGGTTTGTCAGTGTCTTTGTCAGTGAGATTTGTCAGTGTGTGTTTGTCAGTGGGGTTTGTCAGTGTGTTTGTCAGTGTGTTTGTCAGTGGGGTTTGTCAGTGTATTTGTCAGTGTGTTTGTCAGTGGGGTTTGTCAGTGGGGTTTGTCAGTATGTTTGTCAGTGGAGTTTGTCAGTGGGGTTTGTCAGTGTCTTTGTCAGTGTCTTTGTGTCAGTGTCTTTGTCAGTGGGGTTTGTCAGTGGGGTTTGTCAGTGGAGTTTGTCAGTGGAGTTTGTCAGTGTCTTTGTCAGTGGGGTTTGTCAGTGGGGTTTATCAGTGGGGTTTGTCGGTGTCTTTGTCAGTGTGTTTGTCAGTGTCTTTATCAGTGGGGTTGTCAGTGGGGTATGTCAGTGGGGTTTTTCAGTGTCTTTGTCAGTGGGGTTTGTCAGTGGGGTTTATCAGTGGGGTTTGTCAGTGTCTTTGTCAGTGTCTTTGTCAGTGTCTTTGTCAGTGGGATTTTGTCAATGCGCGTCTCCCAGCCTATCCGATAGAGTCAGTCTGGTCGTCGGTATGTTCATCGGTGTGTCTCTCACAGTGCATGTCAGCTTGTCCGTCATCGTGTCTGCCAGTGTGTCCGTCAGCATACTTGTCAGCGTGTCTGTCTGTCTGTCTGTCTGTTAGTAAGGCTTCAGGGTTCAAGGACACTGTAGTCAGGGCAAGGTCAAAGGCACGCCGACGGCGGCATCCCCTCGCCTGGGCCGTGGAGGAGAGGTGGAAGAGGTGGTGGTGGAGGAGAAAAGGGAGATGGAAGTGTTGGGGACTGAAGTGGTGAAGATTTCAGGTCTCTTTTTGTCGCCTTTCTGGCCCTTTGGCGCCATCTGTTGGACAAATATGCTCCCGTACAAACGCGCATGTACACATGTACTCACGTTCACATGCAAGCACAAAGTCAGTATTTTGCGAGGCGGAAGCAAAGTTCTTCAACGAACGCCACCTTATGGCCATCTTTAACAAACTGGATGTAAACTGGACCTGTGTGTGTCCCTGCTACTCTAATTCCTTGTGTCATGTACCTCAAATTGGAGAATGTTCTGTCCCATAACACTAAATCCTCTCTCTCTCTCTCTCTCTCTCTCTCTCTCTCTCTCTCTCTCTCTCTCTCCTCTCTCTCTCTCTCTCTCTCTCTCTGGTTGTTATTCTCATATGACATAGCTTTAATTTCCTCTGCTCCCTCTGGACTTCAAAATCAGATTAGAAATTTGCAGCAGGCATCTGATTTGCTAGGGTTAACAGTATATTTGAAAAAACCAAGATAATTGTTTTCAGAAAAGGTGGGTATCTAAGTAAACATGAAAAATGGTACTACAAAGGGCAGGAAACAGAAGTCGTGAATAGTTATAAATATCTAGGATTTACCTTAACGACAAAATTGTCTATAGACATTTCACTTACAGAGTTTGCAGGAAGAGCCAAAAGCAAAGTGATAGATATCATGAAAACTATGTACAGCCTGGGTAATAGGGATATGTCAATTTTCTTTAAATCATTTGATGCACAGGTTAAACCATTGATATTACATTCATTAGAAATATGGGGCCTCACACGTTTTGAAGCAATAGAACGCATACATCTCTATGCTTGTAAAACGTTCTTGGGAATTGGCAAAAAGACGCGCCAAATACTCTTGTTTATGGTGAGCTAGGCACATACCCTCTATATATTGATAGTACTTAATGGGCAGTGAAATACTGGTTCAAGATTAAAAACGTGACGCCAAACCGAATACCGAAACGAGCATATGAAAAAGAATTGAAAGAAGTTAGTAACCCCACCCCCCCCCCCCCCCCCCCCCCCCCCCCCCCCAATGGACTTTAGACATTGAACAGTGTTTCACTCCTACGGATGTTCAGAAGTATGGATAAATGGAGGAGTGGGAGATGAAAAGGCATTTCTTATCAGTGTTTAGACAGAGAATGGTAGACTGTTTCAAACAGGACAAGCACAGTAAATTACAAGGTAGTAATCGTTATGCCGTTTACCGATCCTTTAAATCACTGCGTCAACCTGAGAAATATTTTATATGATATCACAATTACAAAATTCGGAAGGGCATTAGCAAAAGTCAGAGCAGGGATAAATGAGCTTCGAACAAATGAAAAGTATAATCGATATTACAGCAATAACCACCTGCCTTTTTTACAGTGAATGTCCAAGTCACAGAAAATTACAAGAAAAATATATTCATAAACACTACAAAGATAGCTTTCCTGTCCAGTTGAGGACACCATTGCAAAACGAAAATGCTGCCATAATGAGAGATGTTGCTATGTTTTGTGCATTACGCTTTACGTTTTAGAGAAGGACAGTTGTAATGAAATGTTGTTATAAACCTAACTTTGTTACTTTTGTTATCGCCAAATGAGCATCCTTCTTTTTTGGAATTTTTTCTACATAAATCATTCATTTTCAGTGGCATGCACAATTTCATGTTACATGTCTCATGTGCCTAGGCTGGAGGCCTCACATGAAAGTCACAAGTTCTCTCTCTCTCTCTCTCTCTCTCTCTCTCTCTCTCTCTCTCTCTCTCTCTCTCTCTCTCTCTCCTCAATCGATTCATGTTTGTTTTGAATATCATGAGGAAGTCCCCCCCCCCCCCTCCCTAAAAGAAAGTCACTCACCTTCTCAAAGAGTTTGTTTCCCAAGATGACCAGACTGACAAAGAAACCCAAACTGGCTTGGACAAGGGTGAAGACGTGGTCCAGAATTGGTTCAGGGTGAACGCAACAGGTAGCGCCAGTAGACAACTGACCCCAATCAGCACGACCAACATGTACAGACCTTCACTTCCGGCAAGAATGAGGACACACTTTCCAACTGCATCTTTCGCGTATGCCTGGAGACATACAGAGAGAGAGAGAGAGAGAGAGAGAGAGAGAGAGAGAGAGAGAGAGAGAGAGAGAGAGAGAGAGAATACCGATTGTGACTGAAATTAGGAAGATTATAGGACAGAAAATCTAAAAATGCCTTCTCTGCTGGGATCTGTGGTGTGTTGACAAGGCTATGAAGATCTCTGGCACGTATGATTTTTTTTTTTTTTTTATCAAATAAGCAAACGGGACGGTGTGGGGGAAGAGCAAGTTCCTTCATCATCATGGAAATGACTCATCAAATATGAAGGAAAGGGTTGTCACGGGTGGTGGAGTAGTGGAAAAGAAGTGAGTGTCTAAAATCGTGAACGTCGCATCTGTATCCGACAGTCTTTGGGGAGCCATGGCAAAGAGTCACGTGGACAGAATCCATCGTGACAACCACTGGAGTCAAGTCCATCTCGTGCCAAAGACCCCCACATCTCTCCTCATACCACGGGTGGAGCAGATAAATCGCAAACAATGGTAATAGCTAACGTCCAAGTCCTCAGCTCAGGACACTGTGACAAAGAGTGAATAAATAACCACCAAGCATCACGGTAAGGTCACTAGTCGTAGGTCTGAATCCCATCAGAACCATATTGTCCTACATTTTATACTGTTAGCATAAAGCTTTATTTTTTTTTCAGCAACTTTTTTCCTCTCCACACTTTCGTTTTGTTCCATTTACTACGCTCCGCTGGCTGCTTTGAGGGTGCTGTTGGATTCTTCTTTTTTTTAAACCCTTAGTGGTGAGAACACCACAGAATCATGGACTGTGGTGTGTCTCTATTTGACACCAAGAGCACAGACACAATCAGCCGTGTCTCCCTGATGAGTCCGATCCAGCGGACGAAAGGCCTAGGAGCAGGCAATACAAATAGATCTGCCTTCGAAGAGGAGTACGATGGTTCCCTAGAACAGCTAGAGAAGGGTTTCTCATATTTATAATATATTGCCCCCATTTTCTTCAACTTCAGTTGTTTTTTTTTTTATTTAATTCAAATGCTTTGCCAAGTCATTCTTATAATGACTGAAGAATTGTTAACCTGCACTGTTTTCTCCCACTACTTAATTGTTCAGCAGAGCCATATTGTTCGCCGTGTTTCGTTCGTGGCGTCCCCTTGCAAGAGCTGAGCGTAGTGTGCGTTCCGATGGAAAGCCTGAATCGCACAGTCCAGTTTTCCTCCACTTACGTTTATGAATATGTTGCTCCCATTTTCCTGGCCAGTCTTGGTCATTTATCCTCAAGGCCTCGTTGAAAAACGAAACAAATTGTAGTGTACGATCACACACAAAAAAAATCAGGACACGTGCAAGTGCGTGCAAGGGGTATTGATGACTTTAAGCAGTGCTGCCACGTTATCAAATAGGCCTAATTGGAAGCATGCGTATACTCTTGCTGACTTTGAAACTTTTGTCGTCGTCAGTAGAGGTGGGAGGGGGGGGGGGGGGGGGGGGGGGGGGGGGGGGGGGGGGGGGGGGGGGGGGGGAGGGGCTAGAAGTTGGTGTCCTTTGTATGCTGGATACATTATGAAATAGACCTAATGGAAGCATACACATAACCCAGTCGACTTACAAACTTTTGTCGTCAAAAGAAAATACGGTGAACGGGGAGGGAGGCGAGGAGGAGGTGGGTGGGGGGCTAGCAGGCAGTGCCCTTTGTAGGCCTAATGTAAGCATACGAACACTTGTACCGACTTCAAAATTTTTTGTCGTCAGCATAGGAAGGTGAAAAGTGGGGTTGGGGGGGGGGGGGGGGGGGGGGGGGGGGGGGGGGGGGGGGGGGGGGGGGGGGGGTAGTGTGGGGGGGGGGTGGTCCTTTGAGTGCTGAATACATTATCAAAGTGCTGCCTAATGGAAGCATAGGCCTAATGGAAGCATGTACATATTCGTGCCGACTTCGAAACCTTTGTCGTCAATGGAGAAAGGTGAAAAGGAGTAGGGGAAGGGGGTTGGAAGGGGTAGGGGGGATAGTAGCTGGTGTCCTTTGTCTGCTGGAACAGAACAGTCCTCACTGAATGCCGTCAAAGATAAGATATTCTGTAGCAATGCATCATCATCTCCTCCGATGGGTTGCCCCATGTTGATTTGATACTATTTGCTATCCGTCTACTAACGATACTGGCTTCGCGAGGGCACAAAGATAGGTGGTGTTGTGTGGGGGAGAGTCTTTTCCAGAAGTATGAGAGCAACGCCTGTGGTGGGTGGAGGGATAAGAGAGGTGGGGGAGCACAGGATGGCTAAAGGAAAGGGGGGACAGTCGGGTCGATGTAACAGAAAAAAAAAGCAAGAAAGAAAAAGGGGGGGGGGATCCATTTTGAATAGATTCGTGATGGTGTTCAGGTAATCGTTACCCTCTGTAATGAAGCATTGTGCAATAATGTAATGTGGTTCCACTCAAAAAGAAAGAAGAACACTTCTATTTCAAAGCGACAAAACAAACAATCAAACAACGAGCGCAGTTCACCCAAGCGTAGCCCTCACAGTAAACAGCTGATGCGGAGGATGAAGCCCACGCTGACGACACTGACGACAGCGCCGGGAACGACGACGAAGAAGAAGAGAGAGAGGGGGGTCTCTATGAAGCCAGCAGCCATCCACATCTCCATACACAGCCAACTGTCGACTGTCCGAAAATGACGTCCTGTCCAGAGCCACTGCCGGCGCCACCAGTACTAAGGGGGAGAACCAGGCGTACAGATGCCAGCCGTAATGCAGAGCGTTGTCTGGGGTTGTCTGTTGCCTAGAGGTGAGAGCGATCTGTGGGGAGATACAATATATAGAATTAAGAGTGTCAACCAGACACTAGAAAGTTTTACAGTTCTCAGACATTTGCCTATTCACACACACACACACACACACACACACACACACACACACACACACACACACACTTTTTCACACACGCACGCACGCGCGCGCGCGCGCGCACACACACACACACACACACACACACACACACACACACACACACACACACACACACTTACAAAGAGAGAGAGAGAGAGAGGGTGGGGGAGGACTGATATCAGATTTTTGTTTTTAGCTCTCCAGCCTCTCCGTTCACGTCGATTAGTACAAAAAAAGTAATAAACACTACTATAAAACGCCGATGTCATTAAACAACAACAACGACGACAAATAACAACAAACAAAAAACCTATCAAACAACTGAAAAACCTTGAAAATGTCACTGTAAAAAAAAAAAAAAGCAACAAATAAGATAAAGCTTATAAACTTCAAGAGAAAAAAAAATCGCGAAAAAAAATAGAAAACTTCCATGTAAAGGAAACAATAGCAAACATCAACACCTATAAATGTCAATGCAAGGAAGAAAAACTTTGAAATATCTACGCAAAAAAAACACACAAAAAAAACAACAACAACAACAAGAACAACAAAAGCTATGAAGGTCAATGTAGAAAACAACAACAACAACAACAACAAGAACAACAAAAACTTAATACGTAATGTCATGAAACAGCAACAAGCAACAAGAGCAGACGAGCTCTGATGTCAGGGGGAAAAAAAAAACGCAACAAAAAATGTAGTGTCAGTAAAAGAAAATAACGATAAAGAATAAAACTTATAAAAACTTGAATGTACAGAAACAACAACAACAAACAACAAATACTCATAAAACTGCAATTAAGAGAAAACAATAAAAAAGAATAAAATGACTGTAAAAGAAAACAAGAACGTGCAACAAAAGCTACAGAACGTCAAATGTTGGTTATTGTTTTTAAACGCCAAAGAAACAACAAATACTATTAAAATGTTAAGGTCAGATAGAAATGGCAAACAATCAAAAGTTCACACAAAAATAACAGAAAACAACAATAGTTATACCAGGTAATGTAAGAAAACGACAAAAGAAAAAAAACCTATAAAACCCAAATAACAGAAAAAAAAAAAAAAATAAACTAACGTCAAATTCAGAAAAGAACAAAAGCTATGACGTGTTAGAGTAACAAAAGATTGAAAGAAAACTATAAAACGTCAATATTAGAAAACAACATCTAAAACCAGAAACTATTAAACGTCAGTGTTCGAAAGCAACCTACGATGAAAATAAACAAATCAATAAATGAATGAATGGATAAATCCATCCATCCATCCATCCATCAATCAATAAGTAGATAAATAAAAAGTAAAACGTCAACAACAAACAAGAAAAAAAACACTTTAACATTACTGTTAGAAAACAACAACAACATCAAAAACAAACACAAAACACACAAACCAAAAAAAAAAAAACGGAGAAAAAAAATATGTAAGGAAAAAAAAGAAAAAGAAAGAAGAGAAAAAAAAACAACAAACAACAAAAACCGTAGAACGTTACTGTTAGGTAACAAAAGCAGATAATTGAAACTTATAAAACGCCAGTCTCAGAAAATTAAAATAACAAAAGCTACAAAACGTAACCAGCTGCCGTGGCGAAGGGGTTAGCGTCGCGGACTCCCGGCTGGGAGATCGTGGGTTCGATTCCCATCAGTGGGGTTTTTTCTGCCCCGACCGGCTCCTACCCAGAGTTGAGTTTGCTGCAGACTCAGTTGGGTAGACTGGGACCACACAGTCGAGTTTCATCCACTTAATGGATGCGTTTCTGCGAGTGTTGCTCAAATTTCCTGACCAACACTGCAGGTGCCTGTATCTCTCGGGCCAGGTTGACACCGGGATATACTATGAAAGAAAGTGTAGAGTACAGCCCTGTCATGTAGTCTCAGACCGAAATGGAAATCCGTAGCATCATCTTAATCATCCCTATTCTCATTGATCAACATTAAAAAAATGTCTCAAATTCGGTGGCCCTTCATGCTCTGCTATCATGGTGAACTCAATTTTGATGTCCTCTCCACGTCTGTGGCCTTGGTTTGGTTCCGTCGGGATCACCGGTATCGGCGAGTCCATGGGGGCTGTCGTTGGACGGACGTAGTGGCGCCCTTCGGAGGGAGAGCTCACTCACGCCGGCTCCACGACTAAGCAGTTATTGTCGTCAGCAGGGGACTTAGTAGGTGGTGTCCTGCGTATTTTAGATCAGAACAGCACCACTGAACACCACCGAAGTGACTCGGCAGCAGTGCAGTGTCTCCTCCGGTGGGTTGCCCCTCGACGACTTGACATTGACTGCTCCCTGTGGATTGCCGGTGCTGGGGCTGGGGCGGAGCCGACCGGGCTGTGGCTGTGGACTGGAAAAAAGAAAGAAAGAAAGAAAAAAAAAGAAAAGAAAAAGAAAAAAAAGGAAAAAAAAAAAAAAAAAAGACTACAAAACGTCAATATTAGAAAACAACAGGAGACAACAAAATTATGGCTGTCAATACTAGAAAACAAAACAAATGACATAGGCTATGAACGTCCATATGAAAAACAAACAAACAAAGAACACCTCTTATAAACATCAATGTTATGAAATAACATCAAGCAAAAATTAGATAACTCCCGTGCTAGAAAACAACCATAAACAACAACAACAATAAAACTTGAACGTCATTGTCAGAGAACAACAACAAATAAGATGACAACAAAATTAATGACATAAAAAAATTAATCGTCAATATTCGAAAGCAGTAACAAAGAACAACAATTATAAACGTTAGTGTTAGAAAACAACAACAAATAACAAAAATGATAAATGTCAACGTTAAAAACAACCAAAAAAAACCCCCCAAAAACTATAAACGTCAATGTTAGAAAACGACATGAAACAACACAACTAGGAGGATATTCTTAAGAGCAGAACCTCTGCCAAGGAGCAACGGGCCCTGGGAAATTATTTTCCCCAAGGGGAAGTAATGATAGGCACAGGGTGAAAGAGTTATTTCCCATGCTTTTGTTTATATAAATAGCATATAGACCAGTGCCCGATAGCCGAGTGGTTAAAACATCGGTCACATGGACACTTGGCCTTGAGGACGTCGACCGTCTTGGAATTGCGGGTTCAAAGCCAAGCACTGACAAAGAAAAGTCAAAAGCTGAAGGTAATCCACGAGTAATAACAGGACGTGACCCGACCCGCTGAAAGTGTACAGAGTTAAGGGCCGAAACTCGTGAATGACTGGCTTCTCCTCTGAACCCCCTTGCTATAAAAACTATCCGTAGAGATTTTTTTCCCTATGAAAGAAGAAGGAAAAGGAAAAAGAAAAGAAAAAAGAAACACCCGAAGGTGTGGATGGGACCCAAAAAAAGTAGTATCCTCAATTGCCAAACCAATCTCAGCTAGGAGTGAACCACCCTTGGAAGCCTGTGCTGTGTTCACATACGGTGCAGACACGCACAGGGCATTAAAAATAGTTCAGAGTATATCTGCGAA
This sequence comes from Conus betulinus, assembly GCA_016801955.1. Lineage (NCBI taxonomy): Eukaryota > Metazoa > Mollusca > Gastropoda > Neogastropoda > Conidae > Conus > Conus betulinus. The sequence goes on from JADBJO010001827.1 coordinate 60,512, forward strand.
AGACCAGACCACACACACACACACACACACACACACACACACACACACACACACAAAACCGACTCTACATATGGGGGGGGGGGGGGGGGGGGGGGGCTGGCTTCAACCTTGCCTCTCTCAAAGTTGCTTCTTGTTTCAAAAAAGGCAAGGTGCTCACAGGATGTTCCAAACGGGACTTAGACCCAATGGACACCAACACAATCCTAACCGGAAATCCACAGCTGACAATTGGAACAAAACAGTAGATATTATTCTGAGTGTCCGAGCAGGGCTTAAGGCTCCACGAGATTAGTAAGGGCTGCATGAAGACTGAGGATCAGTTCAGTTCAGTAGTTTTATTTAACGTCTTTTCATCACATGATGATCTTAGACCTTTAAACTGCAATATACATTCCATTGTACTATCAGTACCTTCCCCCCCCCCCCCAGAAAAAAAACACTTTTAACACACATATCTCAAATGTCTTTTTTCACAATAGTTTTTGCAACTGGGGACTGAGCAATAACCAAAGCAATATCAAAAAAGCAAGGGTTATTTACCACACTATCAACATTGTCAGAATTGTTTTATAAAAATATTCTTCTCCTTATAAGCTGGGGTTAGTATAGGGCATTCAAATAAAAGATGACGAATTGAGATATTCTCCTGACCTGACATATACACGCTATGCCTCGTGAATATTTTGTATTCCATGTATTTAACCGTAATTTATGAATTAATCTGGCTAGATACCTTGGACATGATGGCAGAACGAATAATTTCTCATTAAGATGTTTTCTTCCGCATATTCTTTTCCAATCGCTGGATCAATTCATGCGGAGAAACATTTACGACTTTGTTGAAGGGTGTTTCAGAAATTGTACAAGCTCCCTGCTTTGCCAATTTGTCTGCTAATTCATTCCCTTTTAAGCCACAATGTGAAGGAACCCAGCAAAAATCAACTGCTATACCTCGGGAAAGTAAACAATGTAACAGATGCTTATTTCAAAAAAGAATATCAGTTCTAATTTTAGATTTCCAGTGCTTTAATGATTGTAAAACTGATTTTGAATCAACACAAAATAGCACACTATAAAATGATACTGGCGTGTTATATATAAGATATAATTCAGAGCTTTCATAATTGCATATAGCTCTGATGTATAAATTGAAAATTCTCTGCCTAGATAGAAAGACTTTTGCACATTTAAGGATGGTATAGTGAATCCAGCACCACTGTCAGACGTTTCCATTACTGAACCATCTGTAAATATTTTTAAATGATTTGGATAAGTCTTTTCGAGATGTTCTCGAACTTCATTTACTAGAATATTTACATTGTCATCTTTCTTCAAAGTAGTATATTCATCATCAATTTTTGCGTTGAGATGCTCCCATGGGGGCATTTGAGGAACAATAGGAACCTCCGAAATTGCATCAATATCAATACTACATTCGGACATAAGCTCACAAGTGAAATTTCTAATTGGCTGTATGTATGTATGATATATTTTTAGACCTTTTGGGGTATTCCTTGTTGGAATCCATAAGAATTTCATCAGTAACAGAGTTTTTTACAGATAGGCCTCTTACAACGTATTTGGACACATCCACGTTCGTTGTTCATTAAGAGGTAAAATGTTTGTCGAGCCGAAGCCATTTCCTCTAGAATGTAGATGCCAGCGAGTGATGGAATCGCCTGCACAATGAAGAAAAATCCCAAGAAACAGATGAAGGCAGCTTCAGAATGTAGGAAGCAGGCTGGACAAGCTCTGGAAGAAGACTAAGCAAATCACAGACTCCTCAGCAAGGAGGAAAGGAAAAGAAAAACAAGAGCTAAGACTGCTTCTTCACTCACACACACACACACACACACACACACACACACACACACACACACACACACACACACACACACACACACACACACACAAGCACACCTTAAGTTCGCCTGGAAATTATGCTAGCAGCCAAAATCTGTGACACCTACAATGGCCAAGTAAACGTTCACTCTAAAAGTCAGAAAAACATATTCCAGTCCTCATGGCAGGAAAACGGAGGGTTCAATGTGACCCCTAATGCCAGGGAAAAGGTTCAGTGACACGCCACGAATACTGGATAAAGTGAAGAAAGTGGTTTACAAACCCAGAGTAGATCATCGTCTCTGGTCTTAATGGAAAAGTCTTACTGCTGTATATGAAATCGATTAGATCAGCATGGAAGAACTTGACGACCTACAGCCAATGTATAAAAGCTGACAGAGTACAGCAGAATTCGAGTGACATCAGCTAGTTCAGGACAATATCTTCTTCGGACTGTTGTGGGGGATTTTTTTTCTTTGTCAAGGCAGAGAGGCTATCTAGCAGTGAGGGAATTCACACAAGAAATTAGGAAGCAATCCAGAGATACAGCCTAGGAAGAAGTCTCCGAAGTGGTCTGGCTTCATATGGTTCATGCGTGCGGCTCAATACTATGAAAGGTAACTTAGCTGGCGATGGACATGAATCCTATTCAAAAGAAAATCCGAGAAATACTGAAGATGAACATTCATGGCTTTCCATGAGGTTGTCACAAAGCAACACGCAACAGACAGGATCAATTTGAAGCCGGAATCGCAGACAGCTGTGAAGTTTCTCCCGCTGTATTTGTGTTGGCAATGGAAGTTGTTTTGAAGGCAGAATGGCTACGTGTCGAGTAGACCTTGGACAGGGATACTAAATGCTCTGTGTACAAGTCGCTGTACAATGACACGGCATAGCTTACCACCAAAGATGATCAAACTCACACAGTCAGAAGCAGGTGGAGCTTATCAGTGCGGGAAAGGAAATGCAGCTAAAACAGCTACGTTCAATGCATCCAATCAACACAATCAAACAATAACTGAAGAAGAGTCAAACAATAACTGAAGAAGAATCAAACAATAACTGAAGAAGCGGTGGACAGCCTTGAAATGTAGTATGATGACCCCTTGAAAGGCAGAATGGGGGACACAAAGCAATTGACTGGCAGGGGAAAACCTGCAGGTAATTGACCAGTATGCTCCGTCCCCTTCCTCCTTCCTCCTTACTCCCTTCGCATCCCCCCCCCCCCCCCCCCTCCCCCCCCCCCCCCCCCCCCCCCCCCCCCCCTCCCCATGCCGCTCCTGCCTCTGGCAAATACAAACTCTGGAACCTGCAGTTCACGCGGATTCTAAAGCTTCTCTAGCTTCCTCTAACGTATAATATAAGTACTAGTGCCAGGAATCAGCACAGGCCAAAAGCAACACATACACGGGAATATAGTATAGGCAAAAACTGCTAGCACCAAAAACTGATCAACACAGAACACCAATACAGGTAGGACTGCACACGAAACAGATCAACACAGAACACCAATGACTAGCTAGCATTCCGAATACTACAGGCAAGATTGCCTATCACCTTGAAACATGTCAACATAGTACACCGGCTACTGCAATGCCGGTTAGCACCGAAAGGAGATGAATACAAAACATTAATATAGGCAAGACGAGCTGCGTGTGAAAGTAGATAACACAGAACGTCAATTTCTGCAGGATAAGCTTTCACCAAAGAACAATTCAACACAGAACACCTATATTACTGCCTGGCACTAAAAACGGATCAACACAGAACACCTGTATAGTAAGTCTACCTGGCACTAAAAACACATCAACACAGAACACGTGTATAGTAAGACTACCTGGCACTAAAAACACATCAACACAGAACACGTGTATGCAGATCAACACAGAATACCTGTATAGTAAGTCTACCTGGCACTGAAAAACACATCAACACAGAACACCTGTATGCAGATCAACACAGAACACCTGTATAGTAAGACTACCTGGCACTAAAAAAACACATCAACACAGAATACCTGTATGCAGATCAACACAGAACACCTGTATAGTAAGACTACCTGGCACTGAAAGCACATCAGCACAAAACACCGATTTCTGCGAGACTAGCCAGAACTGGAGACAAATCAACAGAGAGGCCTACCTGAACGTTCTCCACACGTGGACAGCATTGACATTTACCCAGAGCAGTGCAGACAGCAGCACCCAGTGTGCAGCTACACCACACAGCCAGCAGAACCAAGAGCCAGGACGCAGGCAACGTCCCAGCTAAGAGGAACAGGTCGGCCAGGAGGATGGCGACACACAGAAAGAACTGCAACCAGCCAGTCCTGCAGCGAAACAGGGAGCTGTGCTGTTGCAGGAAAAGGCGTGCTGATAAGCTCCAGATGGAGACGCAGATGCAGACAGTGGGTACCGACCTCCTCCACGTCCATCCCATCTCTTCAACATCTTCTTCAGCATCATCTGTCGTGTTTGTTAACTGCGCAGCGGAGGGTAGTTTAGGTGCTCCGACTCTTCTCTCTACCCCAACCAGGCGATAGATGTAGTAATCAAAGCAAGGAAATTCAGAGTTCACGTGATGCAGTCTAGTATTTTCACAAGAACGAGTGAGGTTGATGCCATGGTCTTGAAACACTGTGAAGTGGTAGCCTTGAAGTCATTTCTCATGTCGTTATAAACAAAATGCATTTCGTACATTTTAAAGTAAGCATGCAACAGTATGTTGACAGTCCAATATCGTTCATTCTGCACCACGTATGTGATTTGTTTTGAAACCTGTACAATATTTTGGTCATAGCTCAGGTTATCACCGATCAGAGACAAGTCGTTTACGATTTCTGTGGCATCGACATCGTCTTGAGCATCGAGTGGCAGAATCTGAAATTGAAAGAGTATAGTATGGGGAAGGACTTCCAAAATATTGCAGTCATTGTCATTCATGTCGTAAGCTGCATTACAGCGAATCAGACGGCAACGATCTGGAGCCAGATCATCTGCAGCTTGACAAATGATGGTGTTAAATGCCATGTCATGTTTTTCGGCATTGTCATCAGGATTTGCCAGAAAAGTCCACGTTCTGTTGCCTTCATTCCACAACATTTGAACCAAATAAAAGTAGTCCGGCTCCACGCTTAGCTCCTTCCCTGGCAAAGCACCGCAGAAGCTGACATTGTCCACGTCACACAAAAGGCAATGACGGTTCTTGTAAAGCGCTTGTGTAGTGTCCACTTTGGTCAGCAGATAGGACGATGATTGCGTTCGGCACCTTTGAAAAGTCTCGTTTGGACAAAACTTGCGTGCTGTCACCAGTTGAGATTGTGGGAGACATCGTCCATGGGAATGGGTCTTTGCCTGGGCTTTGCCACTGAATGACGCACCGACAGTTTGATGCACGCCAATGGAGGCTACATTCAAACAGTGGATCAATGCTATGACTGCTGTACATGCATAAAATATTTCCCGACCACGGCAGAAGTGAAGAGGATGAGATGCCGTTACACAGGGCGCAGTGCACGTTTTTGAAGTGGATCCCGGTGACTGTGTCGGTGACAGGAATGACGTCACTCTTCACTTCAGGTTCCGATCTGTGACATTTGTCACGAGAAACCGGGTCAAGGTCTTCTACACAGCTGGCCACCACAGGCCAGCGAAGTCTGTCTGCACACTGTACGTCTGCGTCAAGGTAACGTCTCTCTGCATCGCTCAGCTCTTGTTCTGTCATAGGACACTGCTGCTCAAAGTCTTCACAGCACGTGCGATACAACAGACACTGGGCATGGCAGGAGCAAGGTGTTTCCCTGAACACACTGCAACGACCTTGACAGGAAAACTCTGGCCCCACACCACAGTCCTTGACGTCCACATGAGCAGCTGGCTCATTGCCTGTACTGGAAACAGGAGAACTTGTCACGACGGGGAACACAGACCCATATCGAAGACCTCGTGGGGGGCACTTCCTCCCAGCTCCAGCCTTCATCCGTACTCTGTATAAAACAACTCTGGGTACAAAGTCTGACTCTACTGACGGACTCTTGATTGCCATGATTCCATTCGTCAAGAGTCACATTCCGTCTGAGCTGTTCACCATCATTAGCTGAGTGATGAACATGACCGCCCCCAACAAGTATCAAAGTTTCACTTTTTTCTTTCTCATCATTGAAAATCTGGCCATGACCACTTCCACTAAAACTCGGGTTCCCATTGATTTCTTCATTATTATCAGCTATATTTCTGCTATGTCCCACCCCACCAATAATCGGGATCTCGCTCAGTTCTTCTTTATTATCATCGGAAATATGGCTGCCATAACCCTTTTCATTGAAAATCACATTGCCGTTCATTTCTTCATGGTCATCAGTCATGTCATCTCCATGCCCACCTCCGTCGAGAATAAGGTTTCTTCTGAACTCACTGTCCACAGCAGCAGCGTCTTCTGTCTGGTGCCGCCTAGTTGGGCCAGCATCAGCAGCCGCCCCTCTCGTTCTACCAAGGTGCTTGACAGCATGGCGCTGACAGAGACTGTTGTCAATGCCCCACTGGAAACGGTATAGGCGCAGAAGAGAGAAGAGATAGCAAGCCAGGAACCCCGGTCCTCACACAGGCAGACCGCTGCCACAGCACTAGCATCGTCTCTGTTCTCTGACACGAACTTCACAGGACAATCTGCGAGACACATACCGAAAGTTACCGCTAGTGTTTGTCAAGTGCTACTAAGCAGAAGTGTGACCAATTGACTACTGGAAAGTTGCGGAGTCACAGCAGATTACAAACGCTACATTTGCCTTGTCATTAGCTAAAAACCCTACCATTTCTGAACAATTTGGGGAGGGGGTTGTCACCTTGAACAACAGTTCAGTATTAAACCTGCTTATTCTAGAATTCTCATCTGCATACACTGAGGTCATAACAACTTGTAGCTACTGTTTTGTCGATTACTTGAAAGTTGCTCACATGACTTCCTTCTCCAAGCGGTGTCTTTTTTCTGACTTACTGGATTAAAAGTACAATTCGTGACTTTACAAAGCAGAGAATAGTAAGCTTGTATGCACAGTCTCAAGGGAATACGTGTCTCTACAATTTCATCCTAATTACTCTCGTCACTAATCAGAAAACAAAATGTGAGTTTCCTACAAGATTTAAATTTATAACCTATTCTAAAAGCGTAATATAAGGAACAGTTTGTTCGTTTGTTACTAATACTACTACTCTTTGAGACAACTACTCCTGTTGCTGCTCTACTAGAACTACTGTTGATAGTATACTTGCTGTGAATCGCTTACTTCTGTTATGTCGTTCCAATAGTGTCTATGGAAACGAGGCACCGTACAATGTCGTTGAAGCTGTTATCTAATTGATATTGGAATTTGCAACTTTGGGTTCTAAACAAACAAAATCAAATACAATCAAAAACAGTATGATCTGTGAAATAGGTCACAATGTTTGCTGATATGCCCAAGCATTCCGTCCTTTACCAAAGTATGTTGAAAAAGTTGTGTTTTCACCAACACTGAAAGCTTTCCGACTACTAACCTAGACCCATGCTTGTGATGCTGAAACGCGCGCGCGCGCGCGTATGTGTGTGTGCATATGTGTGTGTGTGTGTGTGTGTGTGTGTGTGTGTGTGTGTGTGTGTGTGTGTGTACATGTCCATATGCTTGTGTGTGTGTGCGCGCGTGTGTGAGTGCGCGCGCGCGCGCGCGTGTGTGTGTGTGTGTGTGTGTGTGTGTGCGCGCGCGCGCCCGCGCGTGCGTCTGTGCATTTGTGTGTGTGTGTGTGCGTGCGTGCGTGTGCGTGTGTGTGTCTGTCTGTCTGCCTGTGTCTGTGTGTCTGTGTCTGTCTGACTGTCTTCTGTCTGTCTGTCTATCCGTCTGTGTATGACGTTTCCCTGCTATAAATCCAGTCAATTAAAACTCTGTCTATGTTTACATACACTCTTATCGACGTTTATGTGTCTCCCTGTCGTTGACTTGTGTGGCGTAGTGGTGCGTGTGAACACAACCGACATCTGACGTGCAGGTTTACCACGATTGAAGGTCACCTTCTTGCAGATCCTAATGAAAATACTTCCCTTTCCTTCCAAACAAACGTCTCTCTTTTTCTTTATGATGGTGTTTTCATGAAAGAAATGTTCAGCTCAATTCGTTTGTCCATGTTCTTTGGCGGACTTTTTAAAAACTTGTTTTTTAAGATTAAAATATCTGCAGATGTGTGTATAGATCATAGATCTGTTAGACATTGTGGTGTAGATAGTAGTAACCCTGCTTTCATTTTTGCGTACATGTTTTAATTTCTACTGAACCAGAGTCTGTAACCCAAGAGTATGACCCAAAAATTTCTACTAGGGAAATTAGTTTGTCATTCAGCGATTTCTTTTTGCGTTCTTTTTGAATGTTTGAGTACTGTGGCAGTTCCGCGCAAGCAATATCATCACTGGCCGCATGCCATGAAATGACTGGACAATATGAGCATAAAACGAAGAGAAAAAAAACTTAATAGCAGCTAAGGCAAAAACGTTCCGACTGTTAGAGAGAAGATGTACTTGAAATATATCAGGGTCGGAGAGAGCTACAGCGCCAGAAAGAATGTTCAGTGACAAGCTACCAATACCAGGTGAAGTAAAAAAAAAAAAAAAAGAAAAAAGAAAGAAAGAAAAAGTGGGAAAAAAAAGTTCGATGACACGCCACAAACACTGGTTGAAGTGAAGCAGGTTGGTAAGCGAGCCAGGGGTAAATTCTCTCCCCTGGCCTAATGGAACACTGTACATGCTGTGAAAGAAATGTCACCATTTCTCGGTGGGTGGCTGTGCCACCTGAGATCAGCCTGGAGAAAGCTGAAGATCACCAATCGATGAACGAGAGCTGACAGGGCGCACAGTCCTTAAAGGCAGAACTTCGGGGACGTCAACCAGTGTTGATCAAAATGTCTTGTCAACGTTGAGGTGAAAACCTTTAACTCTGTCCTAGCAGCAAGGTTGGCTGACTAGTTCACAGAACACGAATACCTGGATGTGTCAGTCCAAAAGGGATGCTTCCAGGGAGCCTCTGGCTGAGCAGTGCATACAACTGTGCTTTAGGAAGCAACCCACGGTTCTAAGCCTGAGTAAGGAGACATCAACGAGGTATGGATTCATCTGGCAACTGCGTATGGATTGATCCCACATAAGATGATTCAACAACTAGCACTCAAGTGTCATGCCCCTAAGAACATCGAAGAAATAATTGAGCATTATTTCCAAACGATGATCACACAACAGACTGAATCAATTTGGAAGCTGACGTAACAATGGACTGTGCAATACATCCAATACTGTTCGATTCAGCAATGGAGGCCGCTTTTACGAGAGTAAAGAGCAGAGCAAGTCAGAAGAAACTTGGAAATGGATACCAAATGCCCTTTCGGACAGCCTCCATGACAACACGTCAGGCCTTGCTACCAAGGAAGGTGAAAAACACATCGCTTCGAAGAAGGCAGACGAGCTGGTCGCTTCCTCCAGGATGAGCTATAAGTAAAAGAAATGATGGAGCCACTCTTTGCACACTAAAAAAGAAGCTGAATTTAGTCATGTTCACGTGTAGCCAATTCAACCTTTGCAGCAGCAACAGAGGAACCAGTCAAGAGCATTGGAAGATGACTTGATAACTCCTTG
>JADBJO010001827.1:87500-92500 GCA_016801955.1 Conus betulinus
CAACATCGGGTGATGCGCTACCTGCCAAATGCTGGCTGGTGCTTGAGACCAAATGATGGTGGTGTTGAACTGGTTGATGGGCAATGTTAGGTTTGCATCAGCATAGGTGGTGGTGACTATTGCCTGCGGTCAGGTGCATTACCAGAACAGTTGGTGACAAGGGTTAAAACACAGCTTGCCTCCTCACGTCGGCAGAAGCACGACTTTACCCTCCTGGGTTGAACAGAACAACACGTGGATCACGGCAGGAAATCATGACCTTTGACTTGTGGTTTCCGTTGACTCTGGCTGTGTCAAAGGGAGTATGCACATGGACCTGACAGGCGCACAGCAACATTAACAAAGTTGCCACAGCAACTGATCTACAGCAACACTGACAAGGTTACCACAGTGACTACTCTACAGCACACACTGACAAAGTCGCCATGGCAACTACCCAGCAGCAACACTGACAAAGTTGCCATGGCAACTACTCTACAGCAACGCTGACAGAGTTGTCACAGCAACTGCTGCTCAACAGCAATACTGACAAAGTTGCCACAGAAACTACTCTACAGCAACGCTGACAAAGTTGCCAAGGCAACTACTCCAAAGCAACGCTGACAAAGTTGCCAAGGCAACTACTCTACAGCATTGGGTCATAGTTCATTTTGGGTTGGAAATTGAGTGTGTGAGAAGTGCATGCATCCCTGTTATGTTTGCTTGGTTTTGTGTAATGAGGCAAATGCTTCTAGCACCTGCACATGTGTGTGTGTGTGTGTGTGTGTGTGTGTGTGTGTGTGCGTGTGTTTGAGGGGCACGGGTGTTTGAATGAATTTATATTGTTTTTTCCCATTTTCGGTGAAGTTAACCAGAGCATTTTTACATTTACATCATTAAGTGAATGTGCTTGTGTCTTGCGTATGTGTGTGTGTGTGTGTGTGTGTGTGTGTGTGTGTGTGTGTGTGTGTGTGTGTGTGTGTGTGTGCGTGCACATTTGCATGTGTGTGTGTGTGTGTGTGTGTGTGTGTGTGTGTGTGTGTGCGTGCTTTTTTGTATGTTTCAGGGAATCGAGAACCTTGGGCTTTTGGAAAAACTCAACCTGTATCCTTGAAGCATCTTCATTGTGTCTGTGAAATGTTGATCAGTTTACTCAGAATAATAAAACACACAACAGACATAAATACACGCAAAAGCCTACAGTTGCTCACTTTCAAAATACAAACACTTGTGGGCAAATAGGTAAAACATTGCAAAACAAAGTAAAATGGAGCTCTCCTTGACAGAGGAGTTAGCATGCATGCTCTAGGCAGCTTGTGTAGTGACATGCAGGCAGTGCATGGGTTTTGTTTAAGTTTCCATCAACAGACTATTAGGTGTGTCACAGCCATGTCAAACAACCCTTTTCAACTCAGGTAGGGACTGAAATAAACCTCTCTCTCTCTCTCTCTCGCTCTCGCTCTGTCTCTGTATGTCTGTCTGTCATTCTTCATCCCTCCCTCCCTCCCACACTCTCTTCCTATAGTTACATAATGCATTATTCTAAACTGCTATGTATTCATTGTTGTTTATGAGTTGACATTCATCTTCTATGCAATGGTTTCTTTCATATATTTAGATACATTTCCTTTGTTTGGGGGCTGGATGAAAAAAAAAGCCACTGACTTGTGCTTATTCTGATCCCTCAATAAACAACATTTTCTCTCTCTCTCTCTCTCTCTCTCTCTCTCTCTCTCTCTCTCTCTCCTCTCTCTCTCTCTCTCTCTCTCTCTCTCTCTCTCTCTCTCTCTCTCTCTCTCTCTCTCTCTCTCTCTCTCTCTCTCTCTCTCTCTCTCTTCTGTCTCTCACATGTGCGCATGATGCATGAGAGAGAGAGAGAGACAGAGACAGACTGAAGCAGATGAAGAGAAAAAGAAGAGTTGTTGGAAGCGTGGAAGGGTGATACTAGCCATATTCACAATACATGGAAAGAAAACATTATACTTTGTCCTGTAATCCTGTTGCATCATTTGGGCATAAACAAAGAGATGGGGATAGGGTCCAAGGAAAGAGGAAGGTGGGTGGTGGAGGTACTGTTAAGAAAAATGGGGTAGCAAATGATATGCATGTTTTTTTTTTTCCTTGATTAGGACGTCTTTTGTAATTATTTGTCTTCTACTCATTCATATCAAAGCATATGTTGAAATGTTGAGGAAGCTAAGTTTTTACTATTTTCAACAGAACCTATGTCCTACATCCAAGCAATCAATCATTACAAAGACAATGGACAGGTTTCAGAATGTTTATATACATGCTTATTCACCAGATGTTTCAATATGTGCAAGTGTACTTGCACATGCTCTTGCTGTGTGTGTGTGTGTATGTGTGTGTTTGTGTTTGTGTTTATATATGTTTTGTGTGTGTGTGTGTGTGTGTGTGTGCTCGTGTAGGTTTTAAGCTGCAGTCCTGTTCACATAAGTAGCATCATTGTGAATCTCGACAAGAGAATGTATGAGAGACAGTGGGAGATGTGTTCCTGAACCAAGGCCCCAGGTACTACAACAACATCAGCAGCCTGGAGGAGCTGAAGCGATTACAGCACACCGCCAACCTCAAGGAGCTGGACCTTCGGCTGAACCCTGTGACCCGCTCCGAGCCTGACTACCGCCTCTTTCTGATTCACATGCTGCCCTCTTTGCAGAAACTTGGTCAGTGCCGGCCAGTGCCTTACAGTGACACTTCTTTTCTTCACTTTCCAACCTGCTAAAGTTGTGTGTGTGTGTGTGTGTGTGTGTGTGTGTGTGGGGGGGGGGGGGGGGGGGGGTGTAGGAGAGGGAATAGCGATGATTCTGGAACTTTTTGTATGTTCAGGTATGCCTCGCAGCTGAGGCTGCTTCCTTGTTCAACGCCAAAGTGTCAGTGATTGTTTGTTGGTAGTCTGGAGCTGAAGAGCATAGAATCAGAGAGCGGTGTAAGAAACATCTCAGACACACTCAAAAGATATATGTAAATGGCTTTTTATGAGTTTGGTTTGATATTTGTACACTTTACATGGTGTTGGAATACTACAACTGTTCATATCTTACCTGCTTAATCAGCATTTGAATACCCTATTTTGTTGATCTTACAATATTAAGATAATTACAAGGAGGGTAACTTTGGGAAATGTAACAGAGTGGAGTTACGTCACCATTGAAGCAAAAGTTAGCTGCCTTGTCCATTGTGTTGACTTATGCTTGCTGGTGTATTTGGCTATTTCCTAGATTATGCAAAAAACTGCATGACTAGTTTCAACAGAAATTTGGTGAAAAAGACGGGGAATGTGACCCACAGACGAATCCATTATCAGGGGTCCTGATAAAGAGGCAGACCCAAGATCCATGTGGTCATGGCGGATGTGTGTGCTCTCCAGAGTGCCTGTATGATTATTTACTGTTCATGTTTCTCACATTCACTAAACTATTGATTGTGGTTCTTGTCGCCTGCCTGTAGTGTAAGGCAGTTTCAGTTTCAGTTTCATCAAGGAGGCATTACTGCATGCGGACTGGTCCATGTACACTACACAACATCCGCTAAGTTTTGAGACAGTGCGCATGATTTAGAGCTGATGGATGAATGAATTAACGACGAAGATGAGAGAATTTAAGAAGAGGGTCTCATGGCTAGGAATTGGCAGATATCTGACCTACGCATTGGCCCAACACACTGATTCAGACCTTGAGTGCCCACCTAACTTTGGTTATGCCATTATTATCATGATATGTATGTGTGGTGAGTGTACACATGTGTGTATATGGGTGTGTGGGCACAGGCCCTGTGTGTGTGTGTGTGCGAGCACACATGTTTGTGCATGATGTGCTTGTATGCGTATGTGTGAGGGCAGAAGAAACAAAGCTGCAAAGCTTGTTCTTTGACCCTCAAGAAGATTAATTAATTGTAACTTAAATTATGTACTACAAGAATTTGCATTCTGGTCAGCAAAAGAGTGAAAAACTGTAGGGCAGTTTCAAAGACTTTGTAAATGTGTGTCTGAACGTGTATGCATGGGTGTTCTGTGCATTTAGGCCTGTGTGATTTGTGTCACTTCGAGCGTCGGATCAAAGCAGCGGTACTGGCTTCGGAAGGTTTCTTACCTGGATATAACCATTGTTGTTATTATGATTGAGGGTACTTAATTAAAGTGCCAGTCCTCATTGAAGACAAAGCTCAAGCCTTTTACAGTCCATGCATCCATTTGAAGGACATGCTGCCTACATGGGTAGAGTCGATTGAAAAGTTTTGTGTACCCTTTTTTTTTACCTCTGTCATTCAGTCAAATATCAGTCACTGAATTTTTTTTTCACTCGCTCCTTCAATTTTTCACCCATGATGCTTATCATAGATGTACAAAGTGGCCGTCTGTTCCGATGGTTGGTGATGAGATTTTACATGTGCACAGGACACTAGGTTTCCATTCACATGTAGAACCATGGTTTAAAGTCTCAGTCTATGGATGTTTAAGGAAAATGTTATACTGTGAGGTCTCATTGTCAAAAACTTGATGAATGGGAGAAAAAAAAATGGATTGCAAGTTACCAAGACAGCATCCAGTTAGGGGATATGATTTTTGTTCGTGTAGGGATAAGGTTAACATGGTGAAGGATTTTATGTCTTGCTCTCTGAATGCTGTTTTCATTGCTGTAGACATGTGAGTGGTACTGGCTAGGGAGTGACATTAACCATTTAGCTGCCAATATGCTTTGATGTAACATGTACCCATACCACCAAACTTATTTCTAAGATGATCATATGAATATGGAGTGTTTATTTTTGTAGAGCATTGCCCTCCTCCCACTCCCTTCCTCCACCCAGAAACCCCCAAAGTGCAGCTCCAGTTTGTTCCAAACTTTGTCCAAAAAAAAAAACAAAGTGAGTGGTGAATGAAGTTTGGTGTGCATATTTATGTGTGTGTTGATGTTTACTTCTTAACATTATGGTCACATACCGCTCTGTAGGATTCTAGAATTAATCCAGACATCAACTTTTATCTAAGTTTGATTCAA
>JADBJO010001827.1:97500-172500 GCA_016801955.1 Conus betulinus
CAGTCTGTCTGGTCAGCTCTTGAAATAAGAGCAGTTACAAAATTTCACACCATAATTAAAACATTTCTTTTAATGCAGTATACATTTTTACTGCATATATACAATAGGCAGTCATTCACTCCCTGAATGCCAGAGTTTCATAAGAATCAGGCTTTAAACAAAAAAGATATGATGACTTTACTACAATGACCTGTTGCACTCTGCACTCAGCTGTTGTTGGGCTGGTCCACAGAGACTGCAGTGCAGCTGCACTCATAGGGTACAAAGGGTCAAGAAAACAAAGTAGGTATTCATATTTACAGCAAAGAACATGCAACAATCTTGACCCAGCAGTAAAAAAGAACTGAGGCACAGGAGGGCAAAAGGATCGCTTAGAACATCACAAAACTAGCTTGAGTAAAAGAAGAAGGAAAAACAAAAATCAGATCTTGGATGTGTTGACTGCCCAGTACTGTTACTGCGTGCAGTGTTGAAGAGTCTGAGTTCTCAAGACGACATGTCCACACGGAATGGAGTGGCTGAGTTACCTCCTCCTGGCAAAGTACGTACATGAATTTGTATGCGAGTATGCATCAGTATACATGCGCATGTATGCTAATGTAGATTTGTGTATGTGTGATTTGGAAAGTGGGGCTCCGTGTGTGTGTGTGTGTGTGTGTGTGTGTGTGTGTGTGTGTGTTTGTGATAGGGGGAGGGAGAACAGATGGGGGTAGAGGGGGTGTATATATGATAGGGGGAGGGAGGACAGATGGGGGTGGGGGGGGTGTATATATGATAGGGGGAGGGAGGGCAGATCAGGGGAGGAGGAAGGGATGTGTGTGTTCTTTTTCACCCGTGATTGGAATACATGCATTGTACACAGAAGAAGTGCAATGCAAGTTGTGCGTGTGTGTGTGTGTGTGTGTGTGTGTGTGTGTGTTTGCATCCTGTAGCAGCTTGAGGTGTGTTTGTTTAATAAAGTATTTTATGCACATGGTCTTTATATGCATTGCAGAGTTTAACTTTGGGGGGGGGGGGGGGGGGGGGGGTCACTGTATTGTAGTAATTTTGATCAGTGAATAGAACTGATTTACATGAAGACAGTAAATGTCAGGTATGAAGAGAGGTTGGGGGGAGGAAAGAGAAATGTGTAGTCTGTGAGGGAGAAAACTGAGAGGACTTGTTTACGGCCGGGTGACGAAATGACAAAATAAAAGGTTTATGGGGATAAACAGAAACATGATTATGGGTAATGAGGAGAAAAGAGAAACTGAATATGGTTGGGGAGAAGAAGACAGCAAGAAATGAATTATTGGTTGGAAAAAGAAAAATGGGCCAATGGACTGTAGTCCTGAAGTGGAGAAAGAAATAGGAAAGAGAATTATTATCTTGGTGGACATAACAAAACAAATATGTTTTCAAAAAAAAAGGAAAGGAAACTCTTGTGTAGGGGAGAGAAACTTAGGCACAGAACTATAACTTGGGGCGTAAAAAGATCAGAAAGATAACTTTTTGTGTGAAAAATATGGTTGAAGAAAGTGTGGTTTGCAGGATAAGGGCAAGAGAGTGTGTGTTTGTGGGGAAAGGGAAAGAGAACTGTGTTTAGTGGGGAAAGGGAAAGGGAAGTGTGGTTTGTATGGAAAGAGAAAGGGAAGTGTGGGTTTAAGGTAAGGGAAAAAGAATGTGTGGTGTGTGGGAAAAGTGATAGAGCACTGTAGTTTTGGAGATGAAAGAAAGAACTGGTTTGTTTGGAAGGGGGGAAAGAACTGTGATAGTTTTGCAGATGAGAAAGGGACAGACAGCTGTGGGTTTGTTTTTTTTTTGTGCTGGAAGGACAGGGGAGAGGAACAAAGAAACACACCTGCTCATGGAGGTGAAAAAGGAAAAAGAGAAAAATTGTCGATGCTGGGGATGGATAGATTGGGGGGGGGGGGGGGGGGCTGTGGGATGAAGGAGCAGTGCTGGTATTAAAAGGAGGAAGGGAGAGAGTGAGGGGGATGCAGTATCTTTGTGAAAAGGTCACTGGCAGGCTGTCAGGCAGTCTAGTGTGGGGGTTTCAGAAGCGCCCATCCAGCCTACCCCCACCTCGGAATGAGGCCGACCATCTGAGCGCCCACAAGGACAAGTATCCCCAACATTCCCAGCCTCCCTGTCCCCGAGGTGCCGCACAGAAAAAGGTCAGAGTCTGGTCATGTGATGTGTGGCAAGATTGATGGGTGGTGGTGGTGGGGGGGGGGGGGGGGGATTGTTTAACTCCCTTTTGTTAACCATTCACCACTTGCTCTGATAGTCGGCCTGCACTGTGTGAAACTTGGCCAGCATAGGCACAGCACAGCTGGAATCTGTGCGAGAGGCTGACTGAGACATACAGTGGTTGGTGTATTTAAACCGCTGTATCTTTGGAACCAGTTCATCAGTTTTATTGATTTGTTTATAACTATATCAGAGAAAACAGATGGTTCTAAAATGATGTTTTGGAAAACAAAGATTATCTCCTGTGTATAAATGTTGATTGATTTTAGGTTTTTTTATGTTCATTCATGATAAAGGTGACAAACATGGAAATAATCACAAAAACAAACGATGGAAACACAACCAAAAAGATTTATCCGTACACTTACATGATAATGCATGATGCGCACTGAGGTAATAAAAACAAATTCTGAGCATGTCACAAAGGCAAAATGCGATCAGAGCTTAAGGATAGGGACTGACCTTTCACCTCATCAAAGTGTTATGACTTAAATATTTTAGTCAGAGAAGAACAGAAAAAATAGTAACTCAAACAGTATGGTCGAATTTTACCTATTTGCTGGGGTACATGTGTGCTGTTGAGTTTTGTCACCTGCAGTAATAAACATTCATCACATTTTGCTGCAGCAGTAAACATTAATTTGACAAAGTGTCAGAAAAAGTTAAGGGTGTGCGTTGTGCTAAACTGGAGAGAAAGGGAAATCTTAAATGACATGGGGCAGTGTAAATAGAAAGTAACCAACATGGAAGGAAGGTTGTCTGGTGAGATTTTCAGGAAACCAAGGTTGAACTCATGTGTTATTAAAATTGTACGTGACATTGTCTGGAAAGACAAAGTGAACAATCTGTGTTTAAGGTTTTGAGATGATAAGGCTGACAGGAAAGAATGGAGGATTTTCATGCAAGTAATCGACTGTATGTTTTGTGATCTAATGGATCAAAATGGATTTATACTGCAGTCAGACATAGTTGACAGTCAGAGGTCATGACCCTGCTTAAGGCTTCAAGTGGATGTGGTTCAGTAGACAATTTCAGGAACATTATATACTCAGATGTGTGTGTGTGTGTGTGTTTTCTGTGGGTGTTTGTGTGATTTGACATAAGGAAATGTGAGTGTTATTGATGATTCTATTTTAGTGATAAGCACCTTGTTTGAATATGCTGATACTACTACTCACCCCTTCAGATGGGGTTGTGGCCTTTTCTTGAGTAAATTACAGTTATGGTTGTGTGTTCATGTGAGCAAATAAGTGGCCTTTGGTGTGTAAGCGTGATCAGACAGGCATACAAGGTGTGTGTTGTGACAACGGCTGTCCAGGAATGACCCCAACCTGCAGTACCAGGATGAGCTGGAGGCCTACAGCAAGTACAAGAGTCGCGGCTTCTTCACCCCTCACCCCAGCAAAGGTGGCGCCGTGGTCTCATGTTGGTTTTGTGTTGTGTGTCATTGTTTGCCCTGACGTTTGTTTCATTGCAAGGTTTTTGTCTGTCTTGTGTTGTTACTTGTGCTTGTTTTCCATGCCTCTGTCTTAGAGCTGTTTGTCTGTGTGGTTAAAAGTCTTTGTTTGCCATGCCATTTGTCCTCGGTGCCTGCTGTCTGTCTCTGTATTATCAGGGTGTGCTGTGTATTCTGTCTGTATGTATTTTTGGTTGTAAATGACTGTGAAAAGTGTTTTTTTTGTGCTTGTTTGTTTATTTTGATATTAAATTTAGTTTGTCTTTAAGTGGTCTCACACATGCATATATGCAAGTATGCATGAAACATACATAGTATGCGAATGAATAAACATGCACAGAGTACACACACACGCCCGCATACACACACACATGCATGTGCACACACACACACATGCGCACACACACACACACACACACACACACACACACACACACACACACACACACACACACACACACACGTGTCACACACACAGCACACACACACACACACACACACACACACACACACACACACACACACACACACACATGCACACACACACACACACACACACACACACACACACACACACACACACACACACACACACACACACACACACACATGCATGCACACACACACAACACACACACACACACACACACACACACACATGCATGCACACAAACACAACACACACACACATGCACACACACACACACACACACACACACACACACACACACACACACACACACACACACACACACACACACACACACACACATCTATGGTAGTGGCCTGACCAACCACATGTAGGTCAGGCATATGCTTGCTCTCTTCCGTGAGCTCTTCTGTGTTCACTTTGGCATGAGGATGTTCCGACTCACAGAGGGAAGTCTCCTCGTTTGGTGGTCCATCCAGTGTCAGAGTGGTCATCAGTGTTTTGCTATGTGGACAGTGTGATGGAGGGTCATTGTGTAGCCTTTCCATCCTCTCTCTCTCTTTCTGTTTTTCTTGTATGCTCCTGTTTTCAGTAGTTTTTGAGGATATTAGGAATGGAATACTTCATACCGGTGGATACTATGGTTTTTCCATTTATCTTTCTGTTTTTTTCATGTTCCTATGCTTGAATGCATACATAAATATACACGTAGACAGAGTCGTACACAAATGGATGCTCACTCTCTCTCTCTCTCTCTCTTTCTCTCTCTTCTCTCTCTCATTCTCTCTGTCTAATGCATACTGACATAGAGGTAAGTCTTCCAAAGCATCAAGAAGCATAATACTGTGTCATATCCGTGTAGAAATTAGAGACAGCCTCAACTAAACCTCATTTTTCTTGATTTTTTTCTTATTCAGGCGAGGACGACACAGAGCGGGAGAAAACGCTCAGATTCCCCCAGAAAGGGGAGCTTACCCTTCTTCTGCTGATCCCAGGACAGACGAAGAAAGAGACAGGGACAGAGGGGTGCGGAGAGACAGAGAACGCAGGAGAGAGACCCCTGATGATGGGGGGGACAGCACTTCACGACACAGACATCGCACACACAGTGCCCCTGATGTGGAGGTCAGCACGCTTCATGTCCTGTCTGTCCATAATTAAATGGAATCATTTTTAAGTATTTTACAACTACAGGTATGGAGAAGTGGAAAACCTTATGCCATTTGCTCGATGAATTTGCTAGCTCTTGCTCAGGGGAAGTGATGTGAAGACTGCTCATTTAGTAGACCACAACTACCTGCAAAATAATCTGTATGCATCCACGTACCTTTGATGATATGAATCATACAATGTAGTTGAGAGTACAAGATTACGTGGTTTGAAGTGGTGTTGTGCGTACTGTTTCTGCAGATCAAGTTTCACTGTGAATCAAATCTCACTGCCAACTTTTGTTTTTCCTATTTTTTTTCTCTCTCTCTCGCTCTCTTTTTTTTTTTTTTTTTTTATTCTTTAACATGCTGTGCACTGAAGTACCAAATAAATGGTTGAGAATTTCAAACAAACTTTAAAAAGTGTGTTTCTGTTGGAAAAAAAAAAATTGTCAAAAAAGATCTGCTGTTCTAATGTGGTTTTTTTTTTTCAATGTAGTAATGGATGTAGTTTGCTGTACATCTATCTGGTTATGTTTTGCTGTTGTTTATAACTGACCAATGTGGTCTGACTGCTTAGCTCTGAAAATGCAGAAATGATGTGTGAGATGAAGCTGTCTCCTCACTGTTTGGTCGTTTCACACTTGGACACTGACACTGAAGGTCGGACGCCTGTTTGTTGTGGCACTGCAAACACTGCCTGTTTGTTGACACTGCTTTCTGATCTGCCTGTTTGTTGACACTGCTTTCTGATCTGCCTGTTTGTTGACACTGCTTTCTGATCTGCCTGTTTGTTGACACGGCTTTCTGGTCTGTTGTTGTTGATTCAGCGATGTGTGGTTTGCTAAATTGTTCACAAGTGTGTTACATGGACTTTTGCTATCGCTGTGGTTCTTTGTCACACCGGATATCACACTGTGTCACCAGACTAAGCCAACCAATCGGTTGCACACTCGGTTTCATGTGTAGCAATAAAAATGTAAAAAAAAAAAAATCAGGAAATGAAAATATTAGCTGAATCAGAAAACCTTTTTCCTGTGGGCCATTCCAGGCATTCACAACAGAGCGTGGATTGCATGACCCCAGTCGCAGCCCTCACCAGTCGTTACGGCCTTCCTCCAGTCAGTCGCTACGATGCCAGCGTGATCCAGACGAGGCTGGACGAGAGTCCGTCCTCCAAACGCTTCCTGTTCAAAGTCCTCGACCTTGTTGACAGATACTGGAACGGCTCCAAGTCTCTGCACCAGCACGCCAAGTTCTTGGGTCAGTCAGCATTCTTTGTTGGTGACACTCACCACACACACAGACAATGATGATAATGGCACAGCTAACGTTAGGTAGGTATCCAAGGTCTGACCAGCGCGTTAAGCCAGTGCGTAGGGTCAGACTTCTAGCTAAGTCGCAGCCACAAGACCCTCTTCTTAAATTCTCTCATCTTAGTCGTTACTTTATTTATCCATCAACTTTCAGTCATGCGCAGTGTGGTCTCATAACTTAGTGGATGTAGTGTAGCATATATGGATCAGTCAGCACGCTGTGACACCTCTTCGATGAAACTGAAACTATTGGGTCATTTTTCTGTTTGTTTTTTCTGTGGTCGTCCTCTGACAGTAGGTCATAGGGCAGTCAGAGATCACCATAGCTGTTGATCCTTTAATTATGCACAACGGGATAGACATTTCACCTTATAAATTTGCCATATGCAAATGAGTTTTTTTTTACTAGGGGATATTGTTGAAAATGCTGCAAATATACGGTGTGAATTTATATTGGAAAAAAACTTTTTCTTTTCAAACTGTGTTCTGTCCCCAAACTGACCAGTTTTGCACAGTTTCATAATCCACCTTCCCTGTCAGACATTGTTTTTGAAATTGTGTTCATTCCCATCATTTTATGATTACACAATAACATTCAGATCCTTTTAGAGTGTAAAATCTTCATTGCAGATAACAGACAATGAATGTATGCAGCAGCCAGTCTTGTACTTTGTGATGTCTGTATATCTTGACATCCAAAACTGTTTTACTGACAACTGTTTGGAGGACTCTAGATTTTAGCAGCACAGACTAAATGAAGGAACTGTGAATGGTAAACTGAAATTTAAATACTTTTTTTTGTTGTAAAAATGGCAAATGGGAGATGTAGCATCTTGATTTTAATTATTAATTTGCTTGACATAGAACTTGTTCATGCACTGATTCAGTTAGTATATGGGTTAGTATTAATTATGTTCTTTGTAGAAAATTCAAGAATGAAGGTAGTATGTTTGGGGCGAAGAAGAACAGTCGAGAGGACAAGGGGGTGAGGACAAGTGTGTCCTTCACTAGTTCTTAGAGAGGACACAGAGAACCTAGCAGATGGAGAGGTACCATCAGGAATTCATCAGGGCTGCTTCATTACCCCCTGCTCAGGGTTGCAAGAAATACAATGAAGTTTCATGTAAAACAGGGACAGAAGACAGAAAGTCGGGAAGGCCTTAGAAATCATAGAACGATAACCATCATGCCACAAGTGTTTCAGATATGAACAGTCTTCCTCGCATTTCCCCCCCCCACCCCCCACCCCCATTCCCACCCCTCCTTCTGCTGGCAAGAGCTGGCACCCACATGAATCCAGGCTGAAAATACAACCACCTCTGAATGATGTGAGCAGCATCGTCTCTTGAGACAAAGAGTAAAAGCTAGTGGCCATTAACTCAATGGTTTCTGCAAAAGGACAGTTTTCTGTTGGCATTTTTTAAATGGGAGAAGCGTGCATTAGTCACTTTTTTTTTGTTATCATGGTTGGTTTTGTCATTATTGTGACATTCAAGGAACGAGACAGTGACCTGCTGACTGCATGCATCTGCAGGCATGGCGCTGGACACGATGGAGGAGTTCATGCAGGAGGGCCCCCTGGTGGGCATGCAGCAGGATGTCAAGGGCCTTAAGCAGCGTATGCAGAGACTGCAGGAGGAGAACAGCTGCCTGAGAGACCAGCAGTTGCGACGAGCCGACGCAGACACCACGTCTGCTAGCGAAGTGCAGCTGAAAGCCACATTGAAACAAGCTCGCAGCGATGTGGTGAGAGTCATGTGGCACCATGGACTTGTCTGTGGTCTTGTGTGATGTGGGCTTGAAGTGTCTGTCTTCAGCTGTGTCATTTTCCTTTCTAGTTTGTTTCAGTTTCCACCTGCGGTCATCTCGCTTTAAAACGCCTGTGACACCGAACTTGTCCACAGAAAGCTATCAATAGCTAGGTGTTTGGAAGCAACCCACCAGAGGAGACAGTGTACGACTTCTAATCTTGTCAACATATGTTTAAAAATGATTAGTTCATGGTGGTGATGGTTGATTGGTGTGAAGATTAATTCATAGTGTCATAGTGGTAATTGTTTACTGATTGGTGTAATACTCTGTAGGTTGTCCAGTGACAAATAGAGACAAGAGGAGAAAGAAATCGAAATCTTCTGTCTGTCCATGGTCAGAGGAAGAGTGTTTTATTATTCAGCTCCTCAGCATTTTTAGGGGAAGTCCTCATTTTGAAAAAGAAATCCTAGACACAGGGATCGTTGTGTATCCTCAGGAACACCTGCGGGAAGAGCTGCAGCACTACGTCAGGGAGAACGCTCGTATGCAGCGGAAGCTGGAGCAGCAGCAGGAATCGCTGCGTCATGCAACGTCAGTGGGGCAGCCTCCAGCGCCAACCCTTTGCACCTAGGTCAGCGCCACTCTCTCTCTCTCTCTTTCTGCGTTCATTTGGGTAGAGGGTGGGGTCTGTTCGTGTCGCATCATGTGTTGCCAGTTTAATTTGGGTGGGAAGTTTCAGACTGTTGACTCGTATGATTTTGCTGTATTTTGTGCTCATCTTTGGCAGAAATGTGATGACTATGAGGAACTCAACAACAACAACAAAAAGAAGTAAAAAGAAAGGTTATGATGACTCTTGAGGAGCTAAAAAAACAAAAAGAAAAACAGTTGAAAAAAAAGACCAAGAGACAAATTTATTAAATGGTAATTGCACTGGCAAGTTCAACCATGGTGGTGTCTTAGTGTGCTTTGGCTGAAGAGCGACAGTTTATGCTAACTATTGTGTGCAAAACCGAGTCTGGCAGTGTCTTCTTCTTCAGCAACGCGCTGCAGTGACTACAGACCCTGAAATACTGAGGCGGCATGAATTTTTGCCGAAGTATGTTGATCGATCAGGTTTTAAACCTGTGTGTGTTGGAAGAGTGTATTTTTACTGTAGTGGGTACAAAACCAGGGACCACTTTACCCTCTGCTACATGATGGCAGGTGAAAATCTCTCCCCCTCCCCATTTTACAGAAATTTGAAAAAAGGAACTTTACTGCACCCCCCCCCCCCTTCCCTCCAACTCCCCGTGCAATTTGTTAATTTTTTTTTTACCAATCCTTTGTAGAAAACATACACATTGTAGTGGAAAAGTACACCATCAGCACTTTCAGGATAAACAGATCTGATGTATTTTTATATTTACACACACACACACGCACACACACACACACATCCATGTACACACACATTGAGACACATGCACACACGCACACACACATGCGCGTGCATGTACAAACACACAAACACACATAAAAAGTTGATGGTCTTAGGTATCATAAAAATTTGTACATTTTACATGTACCTGCATGTCACAAACTCATCACTCATGCATTTAACTTTGTATCATCAAATGAATGTAATACGAGTTCCTGTATTTTGAATTCTTAAAAGCTGTTTAAATTTCGTAAATTGGATCCACAATGTCTGTCAACTTGGATAAAATTAAATCAATACAGTTTAGATTTTGCACAAACAAATCTTTGATAGGTCATGGCACATTTTTGATGATATGTTTTTTTTTTTTTTATGAATTCAATTTTTTTGCTTTATTTTTGTTTTTGTTATTGTTTGTTTAAAGGGAAATCTGGCTTTTTGACTGGTTCATACCTTGAGCCAAGGTAAAACAACAGGTGTAGTAGCTATGCGACTGATATCTGGTATATGTGTGTGTGTGTGCACGCCATTGTTGCTGCTGGTGTTGACGTTGATGCTTCAGTAAGATCATGTTGCTTTTCTTCTTTCTTCTCCATGTACTCGGCTCTTCATAGGAGGATGAGTATCACAGCTGATCTGAGGGGTCCAACCAAAGTGGGCTGCTGCTGTCGAGGGCATTGCCATGGTTGTCTTCTTTGTCCTCTTCTTTTTCCCCTCCATTTCTTCTGTTGTTGTCAATGTTAGCACTGGTTCATCTCTTCTACACAACTCTTTTCCTTCCTGTCTGTCTGGTGCCACAGTCAGACGTTTTCTCTGCTTGGGCTTGGGGTGGAGGTCTCTGGGAAAGGAAAACGGATTTTATCTCTAATCTAAAGTGCATCTGGACGATAGGGTTCTTGGAAAAGACTTTGCTGTCGGCTGGGCTATAAGCAACATTACCCATCTTGGAAAAGAATGCACACTTAGTATCTACGTCTTCAACCTAGGTTGGAGAGTTTCTGGAAAGGAAAGTAGATGAACCCCTTCAGTCCATTTTTCAAACAAAAGTAGAAACTATTGTGTATTTATTTTCTTAGCATCTTCCGTGAAAATGTTATGGATTGAATGTGGTTAAAAAGAACTGTTTAGAATGTAAAAGCCACTTAAAACACAGGACAAGAATGATACTAAGTCTGATGTACTTTTTGATCTTGAAGTCTTTTTCAGACACTTAACAGTACAAGAGTGAACAAGACAAACAAACCAGACATTTAGACTTCTCTGAGTATGTGTTGAATGGAAGACAGAAATAGTAAGTGAAGGGAGATAAGAAAGTTAGAAGGTGAAACTTCATGCCAGGAATCACAAGAATCAGGTTCTTTTCTTTTGGTCCAGCTAACACATCTTAATATCTGTAGACTTCTAAATTGCCTAGGCAGCTGCATAGCCTTTCACATTGCAGGTCACATAGTTTGGTATTTATAGCATTCCTGACTCCTGACAATCTCTTTAAAAACTATGTCAAGGAAGAGAATGCTAAGAAATGTAACTCGCATGTTGAGAGTATTGAGTTAAAAAAACTACAGCAGCAGGCCTGGTCAAATATTTTCTTTGTGTACACCACTCCTCAAACTGAGCAGTAAACTTGTGTTACAGACCATCCAAAGCTATAGTCTACCATTTCTATCAGAAGGGTTTGGTGTGAAAAATGATACCACAAGGAAGGAGCCATCTGGTCATTCCTGATAGTATGCGTCTGCAAATGGGCACACGCATTCACACACACACACACACACACACATGCACACACACACACACACACACACACACACACACACACAGAGTTGGGACTTGCACTTGGCTGGGCTTGAACATGGGCAACATTTTGATTGTGCCTTTTCCTCCATTATTGGCATGCATCAAGGATGTTTTCTTTCAGCTTTGGTTTTGTTGGTTTGTAACAGTTTTGTTGCACATGTGCCTGCTGCATCGGGAAAGATGGCTGGGAGAGAAGGAATGGGAAGGAGAGTGAAGAGATAAGACTTAAGGGGAGGTGGGGGGAGATGGTTTCTGTGCGTTTCTCTTCACAGTGCTGATTCATGCATTTAATAGGCATACTTGGACCATTTTCCTGTGTTCCTTAACAGCATGTATAGGATTCTATGTGTGTGTGTGTGAGTGTGTGTGCATTCTGTGCCATCTCTCTCTTCTTCTATCACTGTGCCCACAAACTCACTCTGCACCCCCAGATTATATGTGGCCTTCATTTATTTTTAGAAAGAAAATCAGATGTGACATCGCAGTTCAAAATGGTGTTGGCTGGTTTTCATGTACCTCATATTTCTCGGTTCGGGCTACCCTGTGACATTTTGTGAGTCACATATTTTGTTTTCAAAAACTCTGCCAGATGACCTGCAGCGTCAGAATGAGGCTCTGAGTCGAGAGATTGAAGGTCTGCGAAGTCGCCTGAAGCAGTACGCACAGACCCAGGAGCTGGCCTCCATGTTGCAAGAAAGTCACAAGTGAGTTAGACTCTGTGTCTTGTTTTCCATGTTTCCCGCCGCAGAGTCACAAGGGAGTCATCCTGTGGTTGTTAGCGACGTTTCCCACAGAAAGTGGGTTTCCCTATGTTTCCACATCCATGTCTCACACTGTAAAACCACAAACAGTATGTACAAATCTGGACGCTGGCCTCGGCGTGGCAAGAAAGTCACAAGTGAGTGTTATGTATTTGTTATCCATGTTCACACTGTTATGTCACAAGCTGGTTGGCCTTTGTCACATTACCCATGTTCCTCCCTGTAAAGTAACATGCGAGTTACCCGGTATCATGTTATCCATGGTTTCCACCATTAATTATGCCATGGATAAGTTGTCCTGTGTCTTGATATTCATGTGACCCAGGTTAAGGTTACAAGTGAGCAGCTATCTTGTATCTTCTTAACCATCTTCCTCACTGTAAAGTCGCAGATAAATTGTCCTGTGTATTACTACCCATATTCCCACTGACGAGTTGCATGTGAATTGCCCTGTGTATTGTAAGTGATGTCAAGCATTACACAATAACAAGTCAACTTGTTCTGTGTGTTGCCTTTCTAACCCGCTTCTCACTGTAAATTTACAAATGTGTTGTCATGTGTTGTTACCCATGTTTCTCATTTTAAAATGATGTAGAGAGTTGTCTGCAGCAAAGTTGTGAACATTTCTTCTTTTGCATTAGCAAGAGAAAAGTGCTATTTTTTTAAGTCATTTTCCCTGGTGCATACTGAATGTGCTCTTTCTACATTGTAAGTTTCTGTTGCTATCATTTTTATTTAGGTTATGATCCAAGACCTTCAGTTGTACTCCGTGTATGTTAACGTCACTCAGAATGCAGGATTTTGAAAGTGTTGTCTTTATATTTCAAAGAAAAATAAAACTTTTTTTGGCGAGAACAGTGGGTGAAGAACATTAGCACAGTGAGTTGGCAGGAGTTAGCTGTGTCATAGCATACATTGAAGAATCAGATGATATATAGTATCTTTCTTATTAAGTCAAGCCTTTCAAACAATTGACACAATTGATATATGAAGAAACCCTGAGATAGTCTCTGTGTGTGTGTGTGCATGCGCATATTTGTGTGTGCACGCGCATGTTTGTGTGTGTGCATGCATGTTTGTGTGTGTGCGCGCATGTTTATGTGTGTACACGTGCGTGTGTGTGTGTGTGTGTGTGTGTGTGTGTGTGTGTGTGTGTGTGTGCAGGTCGCTGGTGCAGACCAACGATCACTTGCTGAAGGAGATGGAGGAGGAGCGACGACGCCACCGCCATGAGGTGGAGCAAATGCACTGGAGTTATGACCAGCTGAAGAAACCATTTCTTACCTCCCCTCCACCATCAAGGGGACTCCACTCTCAATGCCAACAAGCACGGCTGTGTGTCAGCGCCCCTACAGGGACACCACACGATGAGGGAAATGGGGAACCCTGGGGGATTTGGGGAACGCGATTCGATACCGTCCATACTCACAGTGAAAAGGCACCACAAGACACTGACATGGAGAAGTCTACTAAAAAAAAATTGAATTTTATATGTTGTGCATTACTCTAGATTTATATCATACGATTTATTTATTAGAAATTGTAATCCACTTTATTGAAAGTCATTGAAGCTGCCAGGTTGGCGAGATGTGATACAAAGCAGTGGGAGAGTGTCCGTTCGAGAACTGGTGGTGATGCATAACCATTGTTTTGTGAAGGACTCAAAGAACTTGTGATGATATGTTTTCAGAACATATAGCTCTTTCACAATCATCATGTTTTCAGAACATATAGCTCTGTTGACCTACATCATTTCATGTTTTTACTGCATGGGTTGCTGCGGTCATTTGTGCAAATAAATGCGCAGAGTCATCCCAATAATTTTTTTTCTTTGTTTTGATTTCCCCAGTAATGTTGTATAACCACATAACCAAAGCTACAGTTGTTCTGATCAGTACTGCCAAATTAACTTTCAAACCTTTTGGTTTTCAGAGAGAGAGATGATAACCAGCGACTGTTTAATCGTGGACTCCTCTTTTGGGATGTAGCATATCAGTCTACGACCAAGAGCTAAATATTGAAGTAGTGATTTGAAAAGATTGTACATTTGCCTGAATGTAGAAAGATGGTGAATGTGTTGGAGCCGTAGGTTTGTCAGAAACAAAACTGTATGAATGCTGTTCATGAGTGTAGATAGCATATGGGTTACACTGGTGTTGTTGGGAAAGTGTAAGCTGTTTTGGTGGTGTTTCCAAGCTGAACAGTAGAGAAGTCTCCTTAGGATAAGAGAGACAAGTGTTAAAGCTTTTTTGTTTGATTGGCTTGGAGGATGGCCGGCAGTAACTTGTCCCCAGTGATTGTCTAGATGTAGATGTGGGGTCTGCATTGGATGAAACTGCTCAAGTGGAACATCATTTAACATCACAGGCTCATAGTCCGACTCTGAAAAATGGATGGAAGTTGGGTATTGGTGAGCGCAGCATAGACTGATTTGTATCTAAATGGTGAAATATGTATGGTGTCTTAATATTTGAAAGTATCTAAATATGTATGGTGTCTTAATATTTGAAAGTATGTGCATATGCCTGTAAGCTGGTGTTTGGCCTTAGGCAGTTTGCGTGTGTGTGCAAGTTAAGACTGTGACTCTTCACACAGCAGTAAGATGAATGTGTAATGACAGTTAATGGATGATCCCTATGTGTGCTAAACAGCAGGTCACACAGAGACCGCGTGTATCAGTAGCACCTTCATGACTGTGTAAGGGAGATAATGTTCCCCATTGTGGACCATGAATGGGACAGTCTTCCATGAATTGAGATGGCATGTGTTCTAGTGTGTTGTTAGAAAAAAATTGTCTTTTAGTAAATGGTGTCTCACATGTCTTATATTTCATAAAAGGCTCCACTCAACCTTACCAAAGTGATGCTTCTTCAGGGCAGTGTGAGTGGGTTCTTGATGACTTGATATAGTTTGTTTCATCAAAGAGGCTTCACTGCGTGCAGACTAGTCCATATACGCTACACCTCATCCGCTAAGTTTTGAGACCACTTTGTGCATGATTTATGGCTGGTGAATGAATGAATTACTGGCTGAGATGAGAGACTTGAAGAAAGAGGTCTCGTGGCTACGACCTTGCAGACGTCTGATCTCTGCATTAGTCCAACACGCTGGTCAGACGTGAAGTGACCTGACACAGACTGTTTTCTGTTCACAGCTGGATGTGGCTGTGCTTGTTTGGAGTGTGGGGAGTGGAGGGCAAGTCTGAAACAGAGCAGAACAGATTGTGAGGAAAGCAACCTTGAAAAAGAGGTAGCAGCTTTTAACAGAGTGTTCAATCAAGCATTGCAGTCGCGTACACCGACTTTCCTATCATGTTTAGTATCATGTCTTCTTGTGTATCCAGTGCAATGCTCATGTAAGTGAGAGTCTTATATGAGGAAGATGTAGAAGATTGCAGTGATGTTTGTGTCTGTGATAGCTGCTGAATCATTCAGTCTATAGTTACTGCAACCAAACAAACCAGAATGAATTGTGCATTTAAAAATGATACGTGTCATTGGTTGAAAGGAGCATCTTTTCTTTGATCATATTGTGTACTTACTTTGTTCTGGTTCTTTTTTTTTCTCCATGAGAGGGATGTGCGTTAACTTACCTTTAAACCTACATCAGAGAGCTAATAACATGATATAGTTTATTATAATCTTGAGTTATATCACTCAATTCATCACAAATCTGTGCATGGTATAGAAAATTCATGCCATCAGTGCTGAACAATCATGAGTCATGTCATTGAAAAACTTGTAAAATGTCATTCTTAAATGGTAGCCAACACCTGTTTTGTCTGTAGTCATTTACCAGATTCACAGAATGAATTTTGTACCTTTTGCTTTAAGTGCAGTCAGTAAAAACAACAGATATCTAATGTCATGTTAGTGCACACACACACATGTGCACGCATATGCACACATATGCACACACACACACACGCACATACTAGTGCAAAAGGACATCAAGTAGTGTTTTGACTGCAATTTTATTTAGAATTCGACAAAAGAAATATTTTCAATAAATTGAGGTGAATATTTATGATTACAAATGAACAATTCATGAAAAAGGTCCAAACAATGCAATGAGACACTGCGTAGCATTAGGAAAAAAAAAACATTAATCATGAAATGTGGATTTTCTCTTGGCTAAAACGCAGCACTCCAAGCTCGTCGTACAATGTCACCATGTGACCCTGATTACACCAGAAGCATGGGATTTCATGTTGAAAATATGCATCTCCTGAAAGAGTATCTTAACAACAGTGGCCCGCCAGATTACTGCTAAAACCAGTCAGATGTGCTTCAGATTTGTGCTTCAAATTTAGGAAATTCAGAACTTTGTGTTATTGAGCATTTTGATCAATGGATATGCTTTTATTTGTTAGGTTCCTATGGTGCTCCTCTTCTTTGGCATAATTGTGGAGATGCTTAAAGAGGGAGACCATGAAAGAATTGAGGTTTAGCCTCAAGCAACTTGGTGCAGGGTATTTAGCAGCTAGACGTCACCTGCAACATGAACAGGACATTTGCGTCTAATCAGAGATCTGATTCTTTTAACTCATTGGAGATAATCTGTATTGTGCGTCTGATCTTGAGAAATGTATTTGTGGCTACCTTAGAGTCTTTGTACTGTTCATCGGCAGATGTACTGGGAAGAATTAAACAATCTTTCCCATCAACGTATGGTCCTTTACTCATGCAAACATGTTGAATATTAAATCTCTAGCCCATAACAAGAAGTCACCTGCCTCTGGCATCGAGCACAGACTTTGCTCCGTCACAACTGTACTGTCTCTTGCAATGGTATTGCTTTCACTCCATCATCTTGGGATGAAGTGCAACCTCTGACCTGCCTCCACATGACAGTACCAGAGAGGCACCTACCCTGTCAGTCTGTGAGAAAACCACAAATATTTAAATGTTCAAGCAAAATAGACCAAGTAGTTTCCCCTGCACTGAAGCTCTCCAGTGCAAGCAACGTTCCACTGATGCTTCAGCTTTGGTACACTGCAGTGTGTGAGCGATGCTTTGAAGCCTTAGCTTCAGTGCAATGCCGTTGGGTTGAAGTGACCAATACATGTGCTTACATCAGTCTGTCATAGGATGTGACATCCTCGCCAGCAGATCCCCAGTGGACTGCATCTCTGAACCCAAGTCCTGAATACTGTGGACTGTTGCAGAGCCAGCAGTGGCACCGACGCACCGACTTCTTGCCAATTGCTCTGCTAACCTACAACAGCCAGGTGTGGACGTAGAGGTCTAACAACTAAAAGTCAACTTGCCCAGACTACATTGTGAGCGCCCCACAAAGTGCAAGGTATTAGCACATGAAGAGATTTGGGAACCAGGGTTGTGCCTTCACTGAGAGTCACAGGTTCTGTCTGCGCTGGATTTAGTGATAATAATGATAATAACATGGCTTTTATAAAGCGCCTTGCCAAAGATTCTAGGTGCTGACTCTTGTATATGCAGCGGGCTGCCTACCTGGGTAACGCCGACTAAAAAGCTACCTGCTGGTGTTTCATTTAGTCTTTCCTATTTCATCTAGTCATTATCGTTCACTCAGTTTCTTTACTTCCTTCAATCTTTCAATTTCTCACACAAAATGCATGCTATGTGTAATGTGTCATCCATACCAATGGCCAAACTGGCCTTCTCTTCAGAAAGTTGATGGGATTTTATGTGTGTGCAACATGTTACGCATGCGTTCACACATGGAACCTCATTTTATAGTCTCATTCAAAGGACCCGTTGGGAAATGGAGTCAGAACCAATGTTAACTCCGAGGGAAAAATCCCCCTGTACTGAAACACTAGCAACCCAGGATCGCCAAGATTACAAATCCATCACTCTACCAACTGAGCTATTCTGGCCCCCAATTTCCAGTGACCGTAGACAGACGGGGCCAAAAAAGAAAGGGTGTATGCAACACCAATCTGTGGAACTTGAAAAACTGGGGAAGAAGTCAGTATAAAGAGAACCAGAGTGCAATGAATAAGGTTAAAGGCCAAATGAGCCGAATGTGCAACATGGTCAATGATTCCAGACATGTGAAAAAAAAGCAGTAACCCTGTAAAATAAAAAAAAAAAAACCATGACAACATAAACTGTAAATATGCTATCACTCTGGTTTTCAGAAAATAGTATTCTCAATACAATCCTCCTTTCCCAATGCTAATGACCACCCATCTTCTTAACCAGTGAAAACAATCCTCTCTCTCCTTACCAACCATATGTCATAACTCAGTGCAGGAGCACTTACAGAACTGCTTCTGGTCAAAAACCATAAACCTCCACTAAGACTGAGAGGATCCTGGATCTGCTCTCAGTTGCCTCTTGAGTGAAAGAGGAAAAAAACATCTGCCAGCAGAACTAACTAATAACATGTTCTAAAGAAGTTGCTTCCCATATTTTTTTTTCACAGGATATGGAAAATATGTCAATATTAATACCATAAGAAAGTTTTAATATTCCATATACACAGACCTGTCTAGCGCTACAAGTCACCTGTAGGTCTGCGTTTAAACCACCCAGACGATGGTACTAAAGGCAAACAAAAACAAGTTATGATCTTGCTGATCACAAAAACAGTGATTTCGTTTCATGTCGTGTCAGTTTGCCTGAGGTGTTGTTGTCTTTTAGGGAATTGCAGGAACAGCTCTCACATGAGGGCGGTGATGGAAGTCTTCTCTTGTGCAATAAAATGACGTTAAAGAAGCTGAATCAGAAGTTGGTGACAAAGGAAAAAAGCAAACGAGGAAAGCTCAAAGGTACTGGCCCTAAAAACAAGAAAACAAAGTCAGCAGATGCCAGTAATCAATAGCTGTTGAAGTACATGGAAAAAAACATCCAGTGTTGAAGGTGACTGGTGAACTGTGTTTGACATACATTTCATTCAGGGAAGGGACGATGGTGGCTATAATTGCTGACACAGAAACTGACAATGACGACAGATGCAAAACGTCTTTACCCCAAATCATGTGTACTGACCGACTGCATCCTACCAAAACCTTTGTGAGTTGATGATTTTTTTGTTTCGCCTCCTATGCATCACAGTTCTTCACTTTCTATTTACATTATTGATCTTTGCATTTTTTTTTTTTTTTTTTTTTTTTTTTTAGCTCACATTGGTTTTAATGGAATATAACAGGTTGGATTACATCCACATAAGTCAAATCACTTGCGACTTGGGCTTCATTATCGTTAAGAAACAGCATTTGTATACATTCAAACAAAGAGTATGTCAGCTAACCATAAATCCTGCCTTGGCTTGTTCAAGGAAAAGGACGACCCGAGGAGTTCATGTTCATGCTGCTGAAAACATCCATTACACTGCTGAAAGTTATGATTCTACAACTGACGGGTATTTTGACGCCAAGGCAGGTCAGATGAAAATATATTTATCGTTGCGATTCATAAGAGTAACTTAACAATGTTCATGTTCAGTTATAATGCAGCGATCCAGGATCCGCTTTTTTATGTATCTGATCCGCACCAAATTTCATCCTTGGGCAACATTTCGTCTTTCCACCAAGTTTTCTTACATTCAACGTGGCAGTTTTTGCACGACCCTGCTGACAAACCAACGCATGGACATGGATGGAGACATGATCTCTTTGGCGAAGAGTAACTCGGTGAGACAGGCTCTGGCTAACAATGGAAGTTGGGTCACCAAGAACTTCTGGTCCATATACAACGGAAAGTCATAATCAGCAAATCTGCAATAGCGGAAGACTAAGCATGCATGCCTTCTGACTCACCACATCCATGAACATTCTACCATTTGACCTTCCAACTCTTGACCCTTGTTGTCCCATTGTTCCAAGATCCATCAGCAACAAGGAAGTCGCCAAGAGACTCGGGACAAGACTCCCAGATGGATGAATCCTGTTCCAAGATCCATCAGCAACAAGGAAGTCACCAAGAGACTCGGGACAAGACTTCAGATGGATGAATCAAAACTGCATGCCCCACTGCACATTCTTCACTCGGAGTAAAAGTCAAAAAGTTCAACAGACTATTTCAGAAGATGCATCATCTCTGTCCCCACTAGCTGTTCCA
This sequence comes from Conus betulinus, assembly GCA_016801955.1. NCBI lineage: Eukaryota > Metazoa > Mollusca > Gastropoda > Neogastropoda > Conidae > Conus > Conus betulinus. The sequence goes on from JADBJO010001827.1 coordinate 117,861, forward strand.
ACACATCACTGTCATTGCCACTCGGATGATTGCCCACACCAACAAATGCTCAAACAACCAGATGAATTAACTAAAGAAAAAACCCATACACACTGGAAAAGAAGAACGGAAACCAAAAACAAAAAAAATGACATGGAAAAACTCCTGTTCAGTTAGCTTACCAAGCTTGGCGCTATCAAAACTTGAACGTGCATGAAGAAAGTGCCCAGCAAAACAGATGGAGTCAAAAATGTGCATGCCTTACAAATGATCCTCCAGCCTTTGCGCACAGAATCAAGACGGGCAGTGTCAACATTACACGATTATGCAGCATAAATTACTCCAGTTCCTAGGCTTAAAAGAAAAAAAAAAAACAAACATTAAAACTGAACAACTAAAAAGGAACTGAACACAAAAAATGAAAGCACAATCTGCATTAAAACCACCCAGAAAATGTTTACGCACTGTTTTGAATGGTAACAGTGAATGAAAATGAACTGTTCAAACATAATATGAAACAGAACCATTACGGCAAGAAGCACCCTCTCGAGAAAACGTTCAACAGAAAACTTCCATGCCTAACTGTCGACAACTTACATACTCCAGTGACAATTATAGTCGGGGGAACACTGACCATTCACAGAATGAAATGATGTTGGAACAGTCCATCATTGTAGCAAGCATACAGCACAGCACGATGCAAGACGACCTCAAAAGTACAACCATCCTTGTGGGATACACAAACCCTCAACAATGATATGGAAACACAAAGGGAAAATGCAAAGAGGAAGCAGGTCCTACAAAATATATCCCCTTTTTATATATAATTTCAATGATAAAAATTAGATCTCTATTTTCAACCAGCTCCACTGAGGTGAGAGAGATACTTTCTGTTGTTAGAATTTTAAAATTTTACATGAGAAGATACCCATTATTGCGGAACTAAATGAGCATGTCAATCTGAGGGTGTTAAGCACACACAATGCAATAAACAAGCTCAAATACTGTTATGGCAGTCCTAATCTGGGGACACTACACAAAACCCAAATATTTAATCAATGGTGACAATAGTGCAATAGTGATTTTGTCATTACCAAACCTGTTTAGCCTTTTTTGCCGTAATTTTTAAAAAAAAAAATCAAAATTACGGGAAATGCAAAAAAAAAAAAAAAAAAAAAAAAATCATGGGGGGGAAAAATTTTAAAAAGAAAACTTAAACGAGAAGTTTCGTCTGCTATCGTTTAGGTCAAAAGCAGTATGAAGACATTTCCCAGCATGCCTTGTGTCTTTCACTTTTGTCAAAGATGGTGATGAAGCGGTCTTACATGCCAATGGCCGGGCTCTTCCAAACCTTCGAAAGTTGCTACAATTACATTAAAATTTTTTTTTTTTTTTAAAATAAATTACCAGTTTTTGTCTGAAATATTATAGGTACATGAATTTGGGGTAAACAGGTCTGCATTACTAACTGTTTATGTCATGGGTGCTGCTGATAATTTTTTGAAAATTACGTCATTAAATTTTTAACCAGTGAAGGGTACTTTGTGTTTTGGGCCTCAGCCAGCTCTGTGCCAGTGTAATGAACAACCAGAATATCATCTATTCCATGACTCCCTCTTTCATGACATCTACCTCAGCTGTACAGATCTCCTTCCTATGATCCATGAGATATGTCATGTTTTTTTTTCCTGTACCAGTCTGTCAGCCCTGAGAAGGCACTGAACTGTCAGCTGGGCTGTAATGATTAACACCTGAAACTTGACTCGTGCGGTATTGGTCAAATACCCCTGATGTTGTGAAAAGCATGGGTTCTTGGAATGTTTGTACTGTCACCTGCAAACATACTGAGAAGAATAAGATGACTTTTCCATCACAGCAATCTCCCCTTAGCTATACATGTTCGATGTTCGCTTTGTCATCTATCACATGTTGGAATGCCTCTCACTATAAGTACTGCCCTTTACTCTACCAGTTTGTTTGAGGAAAATGTTACCTCTGACCTGTCTAAAAACAGAACAACTGGAAAGAAAACTGCATGGTCTGCAGTCAGCTGGAAAGAAATGCTTGTAGTTAAGTACTTTCCACTGGATTGAAGCTCATGTGCATTAAAACCAAAAAAAAAATCATGTTCTGCCAGTGCTTGAATTACGACATATCACAGTTGTAAGAAACTAAGCTTTGGCACAGTCCTGCTAATAAAAGAAATTGGGTGTCTGAACTATGGTGTCCTCTATGCCCCTACCTGGGAATCAGAATCCCATAATTAGGTAAGCAGATCTTCCGGAAATGGCAGGCAATTTGAACAAGAAAAAAAAAAAGACCCCAATGTCTGTACATCTAAAGCAACCATGCTTATTCACACACGCATAATACAATAAAAACTTGTACACATATAACATGCACCACACACCTGGAGACATATAAGCAAAGGTAACGTGATCACAATCATTTTCCAACTTGTGTGCACAATGCACACATACACGAACACACACACTTAAACATTCAACCTGGCTGATGCGGTACACCCTGATGCAAATTACCCAAACAATGCCAACATAAACATGAAACGCGCACACTGTTCTCTCTCATTGGTCTTTCTTGCTGTCTCCCTTGGGAGTTGCTTTTCCTTGGGACTGTTCATCCTCAAAGGACATGCCAAACTCATTGACTCGACTCTTGTCCACAGGATACAACCTGACAGGCATAAAAAAAAGAAAAGACTCGCTGTCATGTCAACACAAACTCAAATTCAAAGAATATTTTCCAAAAATTTCTATTGCAGATATGAATAAATTAAGACCGGAAAAACTGTAAAATAGTACCAGTACTCAATCTGAAACTTGATACAATCTGAATATCAATAATTAAAGAGTTCTGCACTATGCTGAATTGACATACCCAAACTTTTATCCCACAATACAAAAATAACGAATAACAGGACATACACTAAAACATCTTGCTCGTTACTGCCACTTAAGCAAATCACACACCAGCAGCTGAAACACAATGGCTGGGCATCATATACTGACCAACGAAGTGTGTTCAATTCCCATCAACAGTACGTCATGGTGAATTTCCCGTCAGAGAGCTGAGCAAGCTAAAGGGTCAAATGCGTGGAACTTATGACTAAAAAGTAACCACTAACATGTGCTGTCCACTACAGTTGCTAACATTTCCAGATCCCTCATACCCACGTGCCTTGCAGGTGTCTGTCCTCTAGATATAGTGCTCAGATTATACCACAGTATATCATGGAATGAAATGCAGTAAAATACAACCCTATCAAAGTATCCTTCAAGCAAAATGAATCATCAAAATGCCAACCTAATCGTCATTCATGAACTGCAAGATAAAACATCCAAACCCTCTCTCCTCCCTCCTGTAAGTTTTAACAACTTGCACTCACTGAGACTTCAATCATAATTCCTCTCTCTGGTAGGACGGTGTTCTTCTGTGTTAGCCTTGTGATGGCGATTTTACACCATTCTTTGAAATGGTCTCATTGTGGATTCCACCCTCTTTGAACAGGCCATTGTAGTATGAAGTCTTTGACTAAGGCCAGATTGATGGTGATCCTACAGTTGAATGCTTCCCTCACTGGAATGGCTCTAGTGGTATGCTGCAACCTCAGCTGTTAGCAGACTGATGGTGACCTCAGTGTTGATTCCTCTCTCTGTGGTATGATAAAACCTCTGCTGTCAGCAGACTGATGGTGACCTCAGTGTTGATTCCTCTCTCTGTGGTATGATGCAACCTCTGTTGTCAGCAGACTGATGGTGACCTCAGTGTTGATTCCTCTCTCTGTGGTATGATGCAACCTCTGCTGTTGGCAGACTGATGGTGACCTCAGTGTTGATTCCTCTCTCTGGTATGATGAAATCTTTGATGTTGGCAGAAAACCTCGGTGTTGTCAGCAGACTGATGGTGACCTCAGTGTTGATTCCTCTCTCTGTGGTATGATGAAACCTCTGTTGTCAGCAGACTGATGGTGACCTCAGTGTTGATTCCTCTCTCTGTGTGGTATGATGAAACCTCTGTTGTCAGCAGACTGACGGTGACCTCAGTGTTGATTCTCTCTCTCTGTGTATGATGAAACCTCTGTTGTCAGCAGACTGATGGTGACCTCAGTGTTGACCTCTCTCTCTGTGGTATGATGAAACCTCTGCTGTCAGCAGACTGATGGTGACCTCAGTGTTGATTCCTCTCTCTGTGGTATGATGAAACCTCTGCTGTCAGCAGACTGATGGTGACCTCAGTGTTGATTCTCTCTCTCTGTGGTATGATGAAACTCTGCTGTCAGCAGACTGATGGTGACCTCAGTGTGTTGATTCCTCTCTCTGTGGTATGATGCAAACCTCTGCTGTTAGCAGACTGACGGTGACCTCAGTGTTGATTCCTCTCTCTGTGGTATGATGCAAACTCTGTTGTCAGCAGACTGATGGTGACCTCAGTGTTGATTCCTCTCTCTGTGGTATGATGAAACCTCTGTTGTTAGCAGACTGACGGTGACCTCAGTGTTGATTCCTCTCTCTGTGGTGTGATGAAAACCTCTGTTGTTAGCAGACTGACGGTGACCTCAGTGTTGATTCCTCTCTCTGTGGTATGATGAAACCTCTGTTGTTAGCAGACTGACGGTGACCTCAGTGTTGTTTTCCTCCTGGAACATGGCTGCAGTGTTAAGAAGTCTTTGGTGTTGGCAGGTTATAAGGGATCTCGGTGAAGAAAAGAAGCTGTATCTCCACTCCAAAGACATGGTCACATCCTGTTAGCATGACTACAACACATATGGCTGTCAATATGGGGGCTTTCCTAGGTATCGTCCAGCATGGTTTACAGCATGTGGAAGTGACTCCGTTGCAACACAGCCTCCTCTGGAGGGTGGCATTATGAATCCTGACACTGACAGCTTCCTGTGAAGTGCTGAAGGGAATGATAGTGAATGCAATTCAAGGACAGTGCCAGTGAGGGACACGGAACATGGGAAAGGATATGTACACAAACACCTACATGTACGTATATAAACTCACATGTGTACACACTCATCAAATTCTACATATAAACTCACATGTATACACACCAATCAAATTCACAAATGCTCGAAAAGGAATTCACAAAGCACTTACCACCTCTGGTAGAGATAGACAAGAGAAAGACAAGATCGTCACGGAAGCACGCCAGACGATGGGCAGTGGGCATGGTGATGATGAAGGCAAAGACGTCGTCGATGAACGTGTTGAAGGCCTGAAAAGAATCACAACAATTCATCAGCAAAAGATCCCAAGTTCTCCACAGATGAACGGTGAAATCACCAACACCATTCTACAACCATGTGACATGAAAAGCAGGGTTGTGCATTTCTCATTTGTGCAATTCTTGCTTGTTTTACTTTTTTACCTTTTACCTTGTTTGTTTTGTTTTGTGTCGTCTGTCTTATCTTTTTTTTGCTGTTTTGTTGTTGTGCTTAGTCATTTTTAGCACTAAACATAAATCTTCATGACTTTTAACATAATGCAAGAATGGCCAAAAAAATGCATGATGTACAACTTTCTTGAACGTGATAAATTCATTCATATTTAACAATATCTTTACTCTGTCAGCAAACATGTCTGCTAAAGTAGACACACACACACACACACACACACACGCACACACACACACACACACAGAGTGAGATTTAGCACATCTTGATAATCAAGCATCTTGAAACAGGAGTAATACTGTGACTCACCTTGTACATGAAAGCTCTCCAAGGAAGGTGAGCCACAGACTTAAGCTGCACACACACACACAAACACACATGTGTATGCACACAAACGCATGCACATACAGGCACACGCACACAGCCACCAGATCATTAACATCGGTCATGTGATGTGATGTGATGTGTGAATGTGGGGTGGCTGTTCAATTTGATGTCCACATAAACTGATTTTACACTAGATAAGATAATGTTGCTTATAGCCCAGCCGAGATATTACACTAAATTCTAAAGCAATAACAATATGTAAAGCAATAATGGCAGCAGTAAAAGTAGTATAATAACACTCTAACAAAGAGCAGGAATACAAATGATGATAGCAACAATTCAATATAACATTCTACTTACATGTAACTAGTTAAGGAACTAAGAAGAAATGTGACTACAACTTTGCTCAGAAAGGAAACATTTGTACGAAATTTGCTGTCAGGCAAACTCGGCTTTTTGTGCGCGCGTGTGTGTGTGTGTGTGTGTGTGTGTGTGTGTGTGTGCATGTGTGCGTGTGTGTGTGTGTGTGTATGCGCGTGCGCGCGCGCGCATGTGTGCTGTTTGCTGTCAGAGAACAAGAGCTGCCACCATTACCTACCTCCACAACCATAATTTTTATAATACAAAAAAGAAAATACACAGCGAGTATGAGACAAGAATCTTCTGAAATAGCATCATATATTCAGTACTTCCAACAGACTGTACAGATCATAGTTAGTGCACAACAGCATAAGTCACATATGTTGCAGAATTTGCTTGTGTGTGCACCTCTGTGTGTGTGTGTGTGTGCGTGCGTGCGTACGTGCACGTGCATGTGTGTGTGTGTGAGTGTGTATGTGTGAGAGTGTGTGTGTGTGTTTTGTGTGTGTGTGTGTGTGTGTGAGTTGTGTTGTGTGTGTGTGTGTGTGTGTGTGTATGAATTTCCCTGCTTATCTGTGCATGCATGTGGCAGGTCAGTCCTCCAGCCTCATACCTTGTAATTCAGAAACAGCTGAGGTAGCATGAAGAGAAATCCAAAGGCATAAACACCTGGCATGACCAAAAACAAACTCAGATGAAGCAGAAGCCTTCTATTTCATATCTTAACATACAAGCTGGTCAGATACAATACTGCATTCTAAATATAAACAATCTCCACCCATACAACATTCACGCATACATTCTCTCGGTCTCTCACCGTTTCTCTCTCTCTCTCTCATATACACACACCTTCACACTTACAGTCTATCTACTGATATGTTTCAAAACATCTTTACCTTAAATGCAACATTTTATCAACAAATTTTCAATGGATTATTCAATTTTTCATGGAACTTCAACAGCACACACAACTTACAAAGGAAGCGCAAGGGAAGTCACTGTGGGGGCTCGGGGGGGAAAAAAAAAAAGCAGTGCAAGGGAAGTAACTGAAGGATTTGGAGGGGAAGAGGGGGGAGAGGGGCAAGTACAAGGGAAGTCACTTATCTAAAATCATTTCCATCAAATACAAAGAAGTGGATGTAAAAGAGATTTTGAACTTAATTGAACAAACAAAGAAAATTTGCTAAAAAGAGCATTGTGTACAGCTTAAAGAAACCCTTCAAATGCAGTGGTGGTTCCGAGGAACTAAGCATGTACGTACTGCATAGGTCAGACCAAGACAGACTGAGAAGCACTGGAAAACATTTTAGCCTGAAGAAAATTTTCAATATCAAAGATAGATGCTTACCATTAACCAGACTCTGTAGGCACCAGGAATACCAACTGGAACACACACACACACACACACACACACACACACACACAAATGCACTTTCTTGTTACTTTTGTGCCCTGTGATAAAAACACGGAACATTCTTCAACAAATTTTATATGCTTAAGGCATGGTACACTACCCCGAGTTTCTCCATCATTCTGCTACATTGATCTTTAAAAAAAAAAAAAAAAAAAAAAAAACCAGAAGAAAAGAGATACACAAAAAAAAGGCATTGCAACAAACACGCTTTCACAATACATTTTTAAATGTCATGATACTAATGCACCGCTGAACAGACAAGATAGTGTCCATTCCAGTCTTTAACATCAGAGTACAAATGCAACTAGAATGTCATAAACAATGACGAGACAACAAAAAAACCAAAAACAACAACAACAAAAAACAGCAAATATGTCAGAAACAAACAAACAAAAAAAAACAACAAAAAAACAGGTGAAAAAGTCACAAAGGTAGAAAGGGGTGGGGCGGCAGCCAGCAGATGTTAAAAAAAAAAAAAAAAAAAAAAAAAAGAGGACTGAGAGAGTGGCAGAAGACACAGTTCTAAACACACAATTTCCAGACGTTGGAGACACAATCTACAATGACAGAGTGGAGCAATGGTCGACAGTGATTTCCCCCCATTTCCCTTCAACCCCAGCAGCTGTCCATGGATGGCTGACTTTTGTGAGGGACGTAGATGAGGGAGTAGACAGCTCCTCCTAGGACCAGCGGGTACAGGACGAAGGACAGGTACCTCATAGCCTGCAAACAGACACATCTGTACACACAGACACTTTACCTTTGTTTACATCACTATGGACAGATACCTCGTGGCCTGCAAACAGACATCTCTGTACACAGACAGTTTACTTTTTATTTACTATGGACAGGTGCCACATAGCCTGTACACATACAGTTTATTTTTGTTTACACTACAGACAGACATTTGATTTTTGTTTATACTATGGACAGGTACCTCATAGGTTTGTAAACAGACACTTTTTGTTTACATCATGTAGGTAGGTAGGTCCAGCCATTTTTTAACTTGAAAAATATGGAATGTTTTTGTATTTTTCAAAAGACCCCATTAAAAGTGATACACATGCCAAATTTCAAGGCCATAGGTTTAATAGTTTTTGAGATATTGAGCTTTAAAATTGGGTAAAAAATGGCGTTTTTCACGTTTTTTTTGCCAAAGGGCCATGTTTGGACCCCCTCATATCTTCTGAACTATTCACCTAATATACTCTCAGATTGGCAGAGTTATTATCTGTGATGGATACACTGAGCCTATTTTTTTCCAGAGCTCAATGATTATTCATTTTTTAGCTGTGCCTCTTCAAAAATGACTAAAATGCTGATTTGTCGACGTGTCATTTTGTGGCAAACACAGGGTACCGTTACTTAACAACCCATAACTCTGGAACGACACATGCTACAGACAAAGTAGAGGTATCAAAATAATCAGCATTGAAGAAGGAACCTAAAGGTAAAAACATCCATGAGTTCAACCTTCACCTTTATGTACAAATTACATCAAAGTAAACAAAATCACCACATTCCACATATATTCCGTCATTATCACGGGGACAGAATCAAATGCTCAAGAATTTCACCAAGCAAATATGTTCCAAATAACAGGCAAATAATGAAAAATATGTCCCAAAAGGAACAGTAAATCACAACTGTCTTAAAAACTTTTCAAATACCAGAAAAATCACCCTCTTTCCATGTTCCTGTTTTTCAATCACCATTAAGATAAAACTGGCATCTCCATTTTGTACCCCAACATTAACAGTACTTTTTAACATATTGTTTGTATCTTCTTTTCAGGGTTCCCTGCTAGGTACAGTCAATGCTCCAAACTCTGTTCTTTGGTAGAATGTTGAAGTCTGAATAAAAGACATATTTACTTGCAACTTCCCCAGTGGAGTCTGACAACGGCCATCTAAACAGGTTTTCTGTTCCTTTCTGGTCCATGAAGGAAATGCAAGCAAGGTCAGGTCTAACAATTTCTAGTACTTGACCAATGTAAAATGCATCATCATAGAAAACTGCTACTGACTGTCCCTGGCCTGAGAATTGAATGGAAATTCATAGTCTGATTCATCATCAGAAGACTGATGACAAATATTTATTTCATGTTCCAAAAGTGCTGAATGATCTGGCTCTTGTGGTTCTTCTTCAGTGCTACTGTCAGATTCTTGCAGGTACTGGTCATCTTCTGAAATTTATCACACACACACACACACACACACACACACACACACACACACACACACACGCATACATACGCATACATGCAAACACACACACACACACACACACACACACACACACACACACACACACACACACACACACACACAATTTTGAAAAACTGAATACAGTTAATAACTGGACATTTGTTTTGATCTATCAGTGATGAAAATGGATTGTTTGAATTCAGAGACTGTGAATGAAAGTGCATGATAACTTTGAAGATTTTTTTTTTTTTTTTACATATACCAAGTTCTATCATTTATGGATATATGATTCAACAGTAAAATTTTTTTAAAACACACACTGCCACAATTTTCAATAAGACTTTTAAGTGAATGCTACCAGCCACACACACACACACACACACACACACACACACACACACACACCAGCTAGTAGTCATTTTATTATAATACATGCTTCAAGTTTCCAAATTCTGATTTTCTTACTCCTATCTTTTAGTACATATGCCACACTCATACTGCAGCTTCAAGCTAACATTCTCTTTAATTAGTTAATGAGTATTTTTTTTGTTTACTTTTTAGTTTTTTTATTTTCCTTTTACCTCATTATTTATCAATTTATTGATTTTATTAATTCATTGATTCATTTTGGTACAACAGTACTGCAAATTAACCCAAAAACAACTGCTACTTTCAATTTTCATTGAGGTCTGAAACCTGAGTTATCGTCCCTGTCGAAGTTACAGCTGCCCAAATTTTAATCTTACTTCGTGATTTTCGCTCTAGACAAAAATCATAAACTTTTAATAAAAAAAATCTGAACGAGCTTGGGTAAAAGTTATTCTATGAAATTGTTTTAAAACTAAAAGGTTGATTACCGATTGCAACCATTAGTACTGATCACGGGAGCTAACAACCACCACTCGACCGAGCACATGTCTGATGAAAAAAAAAAACACTTCTAAAATAATTTCCAGAGTTAAGAACACAAATTCCTTGAAAATAACAGGGCAAGGGCTTAAACAAATGAATCGTTCGCATACTTACCAAGATCACGCTCAAAATCGTTGAGATCCATCGGTTTAAACTCGTCACTCGACTGAACATCGTGTCAGCTTCGTACCCCCCGTTGTCGGAATGCTGAATGCCGATTGGACTACGGGGTTCTCTCTTTATCCTGGCCGGAACTTATACACACAGCAGCCTGTGCGTCCTTATATACACGAACGAAAAGAGCATTGATTTTTTCTACAAAATGAGTGGTCTTTCAATATGTTTTGTTCAGAATTAGCGATGTTGATATGCTTTTGAAGTTTATGCTAGTCTTTCGGCACAAAATTTGCGGCACTTAATGAAAAGGAACTATGACGAACTTTATACCGATCAATTCTGCAGGTTTTTGTTTCATATGGTACCAACATCGTCGCGCTGTGCATATAGTGTGTCAAAGTTCCGAACACTTTTCCGGATGTTGTTGTTTGCGGGTCACGGATAGCCCGCGGCTTGAATCGTTGCACAAGCTCGCCAACGCAGTGTATGGTTTGTGTGTTTAGATCGTTCACAATAAAAGCACACTTCTTTCATACCATAAAAAAAACACACAGACTTCATGTTAGAGGTTCATTTTAGATGTGGAGATATTTTTTATTTGACAGTGTTGAGTAGTTGAGGAGTATGAATGAACAAGTTGAAATTGGCAGTTTTCTCCTGTTCTGCTGCCTGTTAGCCATGGCTACTGTTAGGCTGGACCTACCTATAATACATCACTAAGGACAGGTACCCCATAGCCTGTGAACAGACACTTCTGTACACACACACTTGCTGTACACAGACACTTTACCTTTGTTTACATCACTATGGACAGGTACCTCTGTAAAACAGTAAACAGTATGCAGACATTCCTTTTTGTTTATAATACAAAGTACATGCGTCTCATAACCTGCGAACAGACACTGTTGCAGACAAGACCTTTCTTTCTATTTGCAGCGAGGGCAAATACATCACTGCCTGTAAGCAGACACTTTTTGCATACAGATACTATCTTTTTGTTTTGTTTATTTCTTTATTAGGTTACTACGTAAAACTGTAGCTATTCTCAATTTCATTTTTTCAAGTCATCAATGGATACAGTGTATTCTGAGCATCTGTTATGCTGTTAGTAAACTGCTAACAAAAGGCAGTTTTTGTGTGTGGATTTTGTTTGCTTCTTCATAGTCAACACCAAGCTTTCAACTTTTTTTTTTTTTTAATGATAGAATTCCTGATTATTTCACTTTCAGGAAGATTTTTTCACAAAAGAAGGTGTGTGTGTGTGTGTGTGTGTGTGTGTGTGTATGCAGTGTGTGTGTGTACGAGTGTGTGTGCAAGTGTGCATGCATGCAAGCGTGCGTGCATGTGCGTGTGTGTGTGCATGTGCATGTGTGTGTGTGCGCGCGCCCATTTCCACATGGATGGACATATCCAGAACAAGAGAAGTAGTATTCCCACGGAGAGATGACAGGTTTGTATCGATATGTGATAATGCTACATCACCACTCCTTCTTACTGGTGCCTCTTCTCCAGATTACAGGCGTGTGTTGAGGAATAATGCTGTGACCTCAATACTCATTGCATGCAGACCTTGTACAGCTTTCAGGTTCGTGCTGAGTGGTGGTAACACTAAGATGTCACTACTCATTGCATGCAGACTTGTACAGCTTTCAGGTTCGTGTTGAGTGGTAACACTAAGATGTCACTACTCACTGCATGCAGACTTGTACAGCTTTCAGGTTCGTGTTGAGTGGTAACACTAAGATGTCACTACTCATTGCATGCAGACCTTATACAGCTTTCAGGTTCGTGTTGAGTGGTAACACTAAGATGTCACTACTCATTGCATGCAGACCTTATACAGCTTTCAGGTTCGTGCTGAGTGTAACACTAAGATGTCACTACTCATTGCATGCAGACCTTGTACAGCTTTCAGGTTCGTGTTGAGTGGTAACACTATGATATCACTGTTCCTTCCCTGCTAGGACACCTACAAAGGACAAGTGTGTGTCGACAAGTGATGCTTCCATGTCATTACACATTGTGTGCACACCTTCTGGAGATCACAGATTTGCGTTGCCATTACACTACGATGTCACTTTTCCCTGCGTTGCCCGTTTGCACTACGATGTCACTTTTCCCTGCTGTGTCACAATTGCATGGGTCATAACAATGTGATCTTACAAACTGACACAGGCACACTTTTTACACATCACAGATTTGTGTTCTGGGAGTAAGGACATACCACTGCTCCACGCCAGAACACCTACTTACCTGACTGTCAAACTCTTCTGTTTCCTTCTCTTTGGCGGTCGCTTCTCCAAACTGCAAGAAAAAATCAGACAGATGCCAGGGAAGGGACAGACACCAACATGGAGACAGACCAAGAGAGAGAGAGAGAGAGAGAGAGACAGACAGACAGACAGACAGACAGACACAGACAGATCGAGACACAAGGACAGAGAGACAGAGAGCAAGTCTGTATGTGAGTAAGTAAAGTGTGTGTGTGACACACACAGAGAGAGAGAGAGATAAAGAGACAGAGACAGAGAGAGCTGGAGAGAGAATGTTGTCTATAGTCTAGCCAACCACAAGGACTATATATCAGGGATGTTACCTCGATGAAGTCAATTCTCATAATAGACAGCAGTTTGTCCCATACACAAGATTTTCCATATTACATTTTTCAAAATTTTCTGATTATCTGAATTTTTTGTTAGCACGTAATGGTGTAAGGACCCATCACAATAATCACACTGACTGCAATTCTAGTGTTTTTTTGGGAAGGGGGGAGGTGGGGGAGACCAACTCAACTGAGTTATTCTAAGATAACAACCAGCAATCATGTCTGAGATTTTTGCCATGACTGTCAGTGAATGTTGTAAAAACAACTGGTACCAGCAACATTTCTATGGTAGCCCGAACATGGTGAACATGGGGCAATTACAGCACTGAACCTACAAACTTCAGATATGAAGACAGTAACAGTGGCAGACTGGCCTGATGATGAAAGTTGCAGCACCCTAATGTGATGAGAAAAAAATCGTGCTATAGGCCTATTTGTCCACATCAGCACATGAATACCAGTCACTTGAAATTTACGTAACATCACAAGTCATACTTACATACATACACATGAGAGAAACTTTTCACCTAGACAACAGCAGTCTCACTGCAACAGTATCAATCCTAGCGGAAAGCAGACCATGAATGAATGCTTCTATACCACCCGGTCCTACCCGCATCCAAGTGGTAATTATTACCAGCAGCTTGACTTCTGCTGGTATTTACTCTCTTCATAACAGTATCTTACCAGCTGCAGCCAGTTATATTGTGTTAACAGTACAGGAGATAAAAGGTATTGTTTAAGCATGCAAACACATGCATGTATATATCACCGGTGCAAGTAGTACACACACACATACACACATGCTCACAAACTTATCCATGTATATGCATAAAAATTTTGAGCAAAAAAAAAAATGCCAATAACATAAAAGTCAAAATCACACACACACACACACACACACACACACACACACACACACACACACACACACACTGACAAAACTGACCTGACATCTGAAGGACAGTCGTCCACACACGGACAATCTTCATCTTGTACACTTTGGTCACACTTCCACATCTGTCAACACCAGCAATTCAGCAATGACAATCTTCTTCCCATTCACTTTGCTCAGCCTAGACAATCATCTTCTTCATCTGCTCATTTAGCCGTCATTTCTCTCTTCTCTGCTCAGCCATGGCAATCATCTCTCTTCTCTGCTCAGCTATGGCTGTCATCTCTCTTCTCTGCTCAGCTATGGCTGTCATCTCTCTACTCTGCTCAGCTATGGCTGTCATCTCTCTTCTTCTGCTCAGCTATGGCTGTCATCTCTCTTCTCTGCTCAGCCACGGCTGTCATCTCTCTTCTCTGCTAAGCCATGGCTGTCATCTCTCTTCTCTGCTCAGCTATGGCTGTCATCTCTCTTCTCTGCTCAGCCATGGCTGTCATCTCTCTTCTCTGCTCAGCCACGGCTGTCATCTCTCTTCTCTGCTCAGCCATAGCTGTCATTTCTCTTCTGCTCAGCCATGGCTGTCATCTCTCTTCTGCTCAGCCACGGCTGTCATTTCTCTCTCTGCTCAGCCACGGCTGTCATCTCTCTTCTCTGCTCAGCCATGGCTGTCATCTCTCTTCTGCTCAGCCATGGCTGTCAACTCTCTTCTCTGCTCAGCCATGGCTGTCATCTCTCTTCTCTGCTCAGCCACGGCTGTCATCTCTCTTCTCTGCTCAGCCATAGCTGTCATTTCCCTTCTCTGTTCACCCATGGCTGTCATCTCTCTTCTCTGTTCACCCATAGCTGTCATCTCTCTTCTCTGTTCACCCATGGCTGTCATCTCTCTTCTCTGGTCAGCCATGGCTGTCATCTCTCTCTGTTCAGCCATGAAAACCATCTTTTTGTGTGCACAGCTATGACAACTAACTCTCTTTTCTACTCGGCCATAAAAAGTGTCTTTACATTCTGCTCAACCATGACAACTTTCGCTCTTTTCTGCTAAGCCATGACAATCAACTTTTGTTCTACTGTACTAACAGCCAGCTTCCTTTTCTGCTCAGCCATGGCAATCATCTCTTCTACTCTACCACAACAGCTAACTTTCTTTTCTGCTAAGAAGGTAGGAATATGTGTCAAGTGTGGAATGAGCCTTCATTCTGCGAACAGACTCCAATAATGACGGTTCTGGGGAAAATATGACAGGTGATTAAAGAGGAATGTAAACAGGTTGTAAACAGATCTCATTATCTATAACGGTGCTGAGAAATGGAGGAAGTGTCTACGGGGTCACACATACATCACAATGTGAACGCAGCCCATTACCTCGATGAGGGTGCTGAGAAAGGCAGGAATGGTGACCAGCAGACTGGTGTTTTCGTCCAGCAGGTAGAGGAAGATGATGATGGTCTGAATACAGCGCCAAACCACTGAAACACAGAGCCCGTCACTAAAATGCCTGTCTGAAAATCTGTTCTAAATGAAAACAGCATCCAGAAGAAGGAACAGACCCCTGTGTGCTTAAACCATGTCATCTACAACTGGAAATTGCCTATCCCTTTTGGATCTCTTCTTTAATTTATGTGTGACAAAATGAGTCTCTGCAATGCACACACACACACACACACACACACACACACACACACACACACACACACACACACATATATATATAGAGAGAGAGAGAGAGAGAGAGAGAGAGAGAGAGAGAGAGAGAGAGACAAAGAGAGGTGTGGATGGGTGGGCATTACTGAGACTCATTTTGTCACACATAAATTAAAGAAGAGGTCCAAAAGGGACAGGGAGTTTCCAGTTGCAGATGACATGCTTTAAGCATACAGGGTTCTGTATAGATAAATATGAATAATATAAAAAAGACAGAGACAGACAGACAGACTGATAGACAGACAGATAGACAGATAGATAGACTGATAGACAGGTATATATAAGCACTTGTTTTTATGTGCATACATGTATGTAACGGATCGAATGGATTTGATCCATCATCATCTGTTTCCAACCTTTTTCCTGCCCCTATCTCTTTTCCCCTGCAAGCAACTGTGTGTGTGTGTGTGTGTGTGTGTGTGTGTGTGTGTGTGTGTGTGTGTGTGTGTGTGTGTGTGTGTGTGTGTGTGTGTGTGTGTGTGTGTGCATCCATCATACTCTTCCAGGTTGGCACTTTTTCCGCCATTCCATGCATTATTAGCACAAACAATCTTGGCTGAATAATGAATATTGCTATGACCTTTTCTGCCATCTATTGCATGAAGATGTCATCAAGCAGTAAAGGCAATGAAACCAGCAATAAACTTTTTTTTTAGCATCATTTTCAATATTACAACATTTATGTTTTCTTAAATTTGTAATCAGTAATACTTACTACTTCCTATACTGATAATACACACACACACACACACACACACACACACACACACACACAAAATGCAAATGATTTTCAAATCTAAGACTGATAATTGCACTTAAAAACAAAAGCTATGCATGACTTAAAAAATCCAATTTCTTTAATTCTCTAAATGTATGTGGATTGTATTTTCATCTTTATTCAGTTATCGTTGAGCACTGGTTCTTCATTGATAAAATACAAATGAAGCCTTTTTTTTTTTTTAAACTGCTTCCTTGGAAAATGATTATGCGCTGAGTGAGACGTATCTGCTTTCAGGCTTTCAACTGAACTGCTTTTGAAAAAAAATGATTTTCAACAACAAACAAAATCATGCAAATACAGATGTTCAGTTACTTCTATGTTACTAAATCATAAAACATCAGCAACCCCCATACTCCTCAAGTTGAAAAAAAAAAAAAAAACAAACAAAGAAAAACAAACAAAAAAACACAAATAAAATACAAAGAAGCTTTTTAACAAACAAAAGTCCAAGATCGGTTGTTCCGTCATGCATAAACATCAGGAAACAAGGAAAGTCACAGGACTCACCTCCCCTTGAGGAGAGGCCCACCATGGTTTCCCGAGCCTTCCAGTACTGGATGTCATTCTTGAAGGCCAGGAAGTCAAACAGCAACTGACACACAGGAAAATGGATCACACTGCACTTGTTGTACTATAGGACCACCTTCTGCTGTGCAGTATTTCATGAATTGTAAGAAGCTTCCTAATACAGAGTTCAGCACTAAGTGATTTCATTCTTCTGTATTTTCATTTGACATCACATAAGGAACATCTGGCAGGACAAAATATTAACAAAGCAGCAAAGATGATAATCAAACTTTTTGAAAGCAGAAAGACAACAAACATAGTTCAATGTATGCCTGTTTTAATTGGGGGGGGGGGGGGGGGGGGGGGAGGATAAACTTACATTGCAGAAGATTACAAAATATTCCAGTAATCAGGCTGACAGCATGAACTTCTTCTTTCTACTAAAACTGAAAAAAAAAAAAAAATTCAAATCATATGACAAAAATCATAAACTAAACAGTGCAATGAATCCAAAGGCACTGTTTGTGTGATATGCTTAAGTTTGCCCACTATGCGTTTTAGCTGTGAACAAAGAAAGCTCTCCTGACGGTTCTGAAGCCTGCAGGAGAGCACATACTCACATGGAAAGCAGCCACTGCAAAGGTCAGTAGCAGAAAATAGAAGTTGGTGTCAGCAAAGAGATCCCTTTGATTTCGTCCGTATCCTTCTCCGTAAACCCTGGAACAACAGCAAAACATCACCCTCCACTCTGATCTCCTTTCTCTTTCTTTCTCTCTTCCCCACTTCTGATTTCAGCCAGTCCTGCTAATATTCACAGAGACTTTTTCTTTAACATTGTTCTGCATTCATTTTGGCTTTGCATGAATAGCATATATTTGTGATCTCAATATGATATGTAGTGACATTAGACTTGTCAATTCAAAATGAAAGATCCATCTTTCCCAGAAGCAAATCATGTTAAATTATTTTCCCTTTAATGTTTCTCTGCAGACCTGGGCTCCTCAACTAAGGAGTAGAAACCACAGACTGTTCTCTCTTTCGATGTTCTGCTGATACCTTACAGTCCCCAAATATTATTCCCATCTACCCACATCAAAACCCCTTGGTTGGATCAATTTATCAAGCAGGCTGGTTCACACTCTGGTTTTTCTTTTAATTACCTTTCTGACATATGCCGCATGTAACAGATGACCTTCAATTCCATTCTGATACAGGTTATTTGGCAAAGTTGTGAGTGTTACCATGCACCATTCCAAAATAATGACTCTTGCTGAAGTGGTCCCCATTCGCAAAATGCTCTGATTTGACTTAAACACGTTTTCAAAACATTTTTTTTCAGCATGTGGAAAGTGTGACAATGAATGACAATGAAAGATGACCGTCTATTGAGCATGACAGCGGACAATGTTAAACATCCGCAGTACACAAACAGACAAAGGACTTACTGTACACAGTAAACTATATTCAAAGTAGATTTGATACAAATTTAAATCTGATACAGATCTAGATTATTTGGGAAGGAACAGGTGAGGAGGTCGTTTAAAAAAGAAAAGTAACCTGCTTGAAAAAATTTGATAAAAATTCATTTCAAACTCTAAAAAGTTAATTTGGTACTTTTAATAATTTATGCCTAACAAAGGTGCATGGCTTATAACACAGATGACAGAGAGGAGATGGGTAACTCCTTTAATGCTTTTCAACCCCGTTCCACAATCCTGATATTTCAGTCTGCAAATCATTGGTGGTATTCACCTTTCTGCAAGCAGGAAAAAGACCGACAGATTTTGAGCAAAAATTTCAGACCTTCAAGAATAAACTCTTTAACAGCAGCTGTTTTTCTGCTCCTCATTACAGAGGACATAAGTGAAAAGACCAAGTGAGGAAGAAGCAGGTCAACATGTGCTACCAGACAAGAACCTCTCAAGCAACAATTAACCCACACTGCAAAGCTACTTGGGACGGGCACACACTTTGTCATAACTCACTGAAACCATTCCATGGGGTACAGCCAACTATGGAGTCCCGGACACACAACCAGAACAAGTTTTTGAAAAGGGAACACAAGGGACTGGCCTGGACTGGGGCAAGCAGCGTACCACCTCTACTCAGTCGCTCATGACCGACAGACGACCACTGTGCAGAGTCCAGATCGCTCATGAACTTGTGTCTGGGCAGGCATCCCGCTCACTCACTGTCAACACTCACTTTTTAACTTTGCAATACATCAGAGCAACAACATGTGTCTCACAACTGATTTATGTATTGAGATACATGGTTGTGGCTCCTTGGCCTGACTCACTCCGCTGCGGGCAGCGCAGGTGGGCAGGGCTGGGTGGGACCGCAGATCTTTTATCTATTATTTTTCAAGTCTGGTCAATGACCCCTCAATGACCCCTGCCTGTGACTCACCCAGGCTCTGAAGCATCTGGAAGGACTGGAGGAAGGAGGTCCAGAGGCGGAGTTTGCCCACGGAGATGGGGGTGTAGGTGATGGACAGGGGCATGCTGTGACTGCTGCTGTTCACCGGCTGGACACACATGTTGTCAGGTCTACTCACATTGGTTGATTAAAGAAAGAAGCATTTACCTGCTGGACTCCAGACGTAAATGTTAAGCATACATACACACACACACACACACACACACACACACACACACACACACACACACATACACACAAACAAGCACACACACACACACACACACACACACACACACACACACACACACACACACACAAACATACAATATATACACACAGAAATTTTTAGACATTTCAAAGCATGGACTTTGCTTTCGCAGACAACTTCTTTTACAATTATTACTGGTGTGTTCTGGTTTCTTATCCTTTGGGACTTCATGACATAAAGTTTGAAGTTGTGTGAAGTCTTGCTAGCCATACAATCAGATACACTGCATCACACACACACACACACACACACACACACACACACACACACACACACACACACACTCATATAAACACATACTCGCCACAAGTCCACTCGAGCCTGACCTGACCACATGACTGACCTGCAGATCTTTGAGTCGGAAACTGAGTTCATCCAGGAAGATAATGGGATAGTAATATTTTCCATCCTGTGTGATCCTGAAAAGTCACTGCCAACTGTCAGCGTTACTGTCAAATAAACAAAGAGGATGTCTGAAATCCCCCTCTCGCACTCTCTCTCTCTCTCTCTCGCGTACACACACGTTCTTTCTCTCTCTCTCTCTCTCAATCATTATCATCGTTATTAGCTCTAAGCGCTTTTCAATCTGTGCTCATGTTGACACAACAGGCTGCCTACCTGGGTAGAGCCAGCTGAAGAGCTGCCTGCTGAAGCTACATTCAGTTGTTTCCTATGTCATTCAGTCACTCTCAGTCACTCTTTTTGTTTTTTTTTTTTTTCAGACTTCCAATTTTTCATGCATGCAGCATGCCAAGTGTAACATGTCTTCCATACCGACGGCCAAACTGGCTTTCTCTTCTGAAAGTCGGTGATGGTATTTTACATGTGTGTCAGATGTTAAGCATGCATTCACACATGCAACCTCATTTTATAGTCTGATTTGAAGGACTAATTACAGACTTAACGAGAAATACCATCCCTGTTCTATTCTGCTAATTCAACATAACCAGTTAAAGACCAATCTGCCAATCAAAAGAACTTCATGAGTTAACTACCATCCCTGTTCTATTCTGCTAATTCAACATAACCAGTTAATGACCAATCTGCCAATCAAGGGTGGTTCTACATTTTACTCCCATTCAGGATATCTGTGGCAGGCTGAGTATCAGTTGCAGCAGCATTTGGCAGCATTAACCAAAGCCACCATCATTTTTTAAAAGTGCTTCAAATTGAGCAAAAAAAAAAAAAAAAAGCGCTTTTTTTTGTTCAGTTTAGCTTTCCCATTCTCTATATTTCATGTCATGTCGAGAGTGACACTGAGTGATGGTGACAGAGGACCTTCCATTTGCATGATTATGGACCACTTGGCATCCAAGGCAGTGTTGAGTTGCTAGCAGTCATGCGGAAAGCAATGTACACTGTATGATGTGTTTGCAAATCAGTCATGCAGAAAGCAATGTACATTGTATGATGTGTTTGGTAGCAGTCATGCAAAAAGCAGTGCAGACTGTATGATGTGTTTGCAAACAGTTCAAACTTCAGTGGCAGTCCGTGAGATGACCAAGAAGTTTGAGGAGGCAGTGCTGATGTTATGGGTGCATACAGGATTTTTGGAAAGGTCAGTTACCATAATTGCTGGTTGTAAACATCCTTAATGAACAAACACAGGCAGAGCGAACTATGTCCAAAACATGATTTTTATAAAAAATTTTTTTCGCATGAATGGGACTAGCAAGATTACTTTTTTTTTTTTTTACGGTGACATATTATTTTATGCATATATTAATTTCATCTGGTGCTATACAAAAAAATCTGGTAGTTGTATATCCATCACATGAAAAAATTTGGTATTTCAAAGATCAAAATCGCAACTATAAAAAGACACTGAAACACACACACACACACACACACACACACACACCAGAGAGAGAAAGATAAATTCAAAGACATGGAATACAGAATCTTGTTTTGATCAGAGGAGATGAGAGGGGCAGAGACACAGAGAAAGAGAGAGAGAGAGAGGGGATAGAATGGAGCAACTATCTCTGATTATTTCATGAACATTTACCTCAGGGTAGCGAAAGATTTCCCCTGGGATAGCACGTCTGTCTAGAGTGATGTCATCACACATGACACTAATTGTCAGTCGTGATCGCCAATGAGTGTGGGGCTTGTCTGACACTGGCTGACTGCTCTGTCACATCACACGTTTACTGTCATTTAGTATGTTACACTCCATGTCCTAAAACAACTCTGAAGACATGCGTACTTATTCTTCATGCCATCACATGTTTACCATCTCCTTTTTAGAGCAAATCTGCCCATTTGTAATTTTCTTCAGCCCGTTGAGGTAACTCTATATTCTTCTGTTTCCTTGCAAATCATTTGGGAAGGGCTGAGGGTAGATATTCAAATTTTTTACCCGTTTCTTCCAGCTCTTGCAGGTGCCTTTTGCAAGTATGTTTTTTTTTTTCAACAAGCCAATAAAATCTACAATATCTTCCTTTTAATCTGTACCAAATGTGACTGGCAAAAACAACACATGACACAGGATAGTACAGTTATCACAATTCTGGATAGTGTTGCCACCTTTGGACAACAAATTGACAACAATGCTTCAGAAGTCAGAGTATATTTCACAAATATTTTTTAAATCGATTCACACATAAGTAGCAATGACTAAGGTGACTAAATGGTAGTGAACCAGCTCGATATTCCAATAGTTTTCAGATCTTCCCAGAACAGGTTGGTGATCACAGTGGTCTTCATGGAAAAAAAAAAAAACACAAAAAAACTGAAAATTCTTTGCGCTCTAAAACATTTTATATTCTTTAATGAAAGTGATTTGTACATAGCAGTTTTTTAAACTTTCAATTACAAATCCCATTCCTGTTGGGGTGGGGGGGGGGGGGGGGGGGTTCACTAAAAAAAAAAAAAAAAAAAAAAAAAAAAAAAAAAGTGTCTATCAGGACAGTTGGATTTGGCACATTAGCTACTTCTACAGTCACTCTTGTCACTCTTGCAGCACCTACACTGTGCACAGCTACTTCTACAATCACTCTTGCAGCACCTACACTGTGCACATATTTTCCCAAGAAGACTCATAATTGCCTGGCTCACATGTATACTTTGTGAGAAATTTCTGCTCTTCTGCTGTTCTTCTTTCCTCAGGCACTGTGATGCCATTTTTGCTGCCTGTACCTTTCAGCATGTCAGAGTGGCAGACTGAACATGAAGAGATTTTGGGTGCAGGAACGAATCATTAAACACAGGTCAAAGCTCGTGAATCAGCATCTCTCAGAACACCACTTTTAGTTAAATTCCACAGGTGTAAATTACAACTCAAAAAAACTTTTAGGCTAGCTTTTCTTCTTCTTTTGTTTTTTTGGTAACATTTCTTTAAACGTCGCCATATCATCAGACTGTCACACGCGCATTAAACTCTAAGATTATACAGGAAAATAGGTCTGGATATCATCTATGAAATCTCAAATGCCACCAATGTTGATTCTCTTCTGTTAGGCCATAGGCCATTATTCAGCTCTTAATTCCAGTCCAGCATGCATTTCAACCAGCAAAGAAAAAACCTAACTTGAAAAAAATTTGTGTTTATTTGTAAAAACTATGTACATGAAATAGTAAGTCACCAGGAAAATTTGGTTTTTATACATTTTTTCAGTGTGTCCCGTTTCTCACTCCCTTTTTGTTAACATTTTGGCATTGACATCTCTGCATGTGTGCATGCACGTGTGTGCGTGTGTGTGTGTGTGTGTGTGTGTGTGTGTGTGTGTGTGTGTGTGTGTGTGTGTGTTTACTTTTTTTTTTCACACACCATTTTTTGAGTGTGAGATAGTCTGAACATGTTTTAAAAAATGAGGGGGGAAAAAATCATTTTTAATGTTATGATTATGTTGCACATCTGTTTGTATACAGATTCCAAGGCAAACAGTAAAAGCAGTACTATAGATGTAATGACAACAACAATATAGTCAAGCTACTTAATCAGCTTTCTCTGATCATTTTCGGACACTTGAACTGGAGCCATACTCAAAATAAGTTTAACACAATAACTAAAGAGATGATGCACATTATAATTCAATAAATCATATTACCAGAATTGCCTACCTTGTTTCCTCCCTCTTCTCCCAGAAGGTTAACAAAGACAGCCTGTGGCAAGGCGTAGGTGGTGATAAGCGTTGAAGAGTGAGCCAGCATGGAGCTGGACGTTGCACTCTTTCCAGGTGGGTATGCAAATGCATGCACATATAATGAGCCGTTTTTCCGCGTTGACAATGGAATGGACACATTAACGTCTCTGTCAACAGAATTAATGAGAGGCTGGTTCATGCTGACAGTAAAATTTGCAATCAGAAATATGTCATGACTGAATCCTGCCTGCATTCAGTTATCAAGACAGTTACAAATCAATCAATGTCATATTCTTTAAAACAGAGAAAAGTTTAAAGAAAAAAAGAATATCTTTTCACACACACACACACACACACACACACACACACACACACACACACACACACACACATACAAGTATACAGCAAAAAAATACATAACCATAGTTTCACCCCATGTGTCACCACAGGCCTGACAACTGATGAATTTTCTTTGAAATCAGCTGCTACTATCTTCTTTTTAAATTATATTCCAGTGGCTGTAGCAACATTTTTTTTCTCCAATTTTGTTCTTCTCGTTCAGGGAATCATTTAATATGAAATTGATAAAACAAAGAGAGATCTGATGTTTGAAATATGACAGCTTCTAACAGAATTAATGATTCATAAATTGTATACAAAACAAGCATTGTTCACAACAGCTGATTATTATTGTAGCTTGATCAATCTCTCACCACAATGTACACACAAACATGAGAAATTTTTGAGATGCCAAGGCAATGCATAATTATGCTGAACTTATTCTCTATGACTGCTAAAATGCACATGTGCATGCTCCATCCTAGCCTTTCTCCTAACATTCTTTGGAAGACAATGCATTTCACTGCCCAAGAATGACAGGGCGTTTCTGAGCAAAGGGCAGGTAACACAGTTTTCCATTGTCAGGACTTTTACATCAAGAGTATAGAGCCATTTAAAGCTGAAACACCACACATGCAGCCTAAAATGAAACGCTTGAGATTCAACAGTTTGAAATCAGACCTGAAAATTCCATGTATGTGTGAAAACATATAACATACGTCCTTCCTGAAAAGAAAGAAGAAAAAACCAAAAAAAAAAGGATTCAGATTCTTTCTGCCAGTGACAATTCTTATAAACTTCACTTACTGCCAACAACTCTTCAATGGTTCCTGTAAAGTATCAAGAAAGTCCATGCAACTGTTTTCAAATCAGACAGATAACAGAGTGGCCGACCACCAGACAGGACAAAAAATACACACCCTGCTCTGAAGTGCTTCATGTGCATGAGTATGTACAGTAAAAATGTTACACATAATTTTAAATGTAATTAATAGCGAACCACCAAGAAAACGTAGACAAACAAATCACAAGACAAAACATAACACATTTCGACCTCTTAGGTCTCTTCAGGCAAGATACAAAACGCTCAGGACAACAAAAAGGACGAGCAACCACTTATCTTCATTCACTTCAGCGCAAGATGGGCGTCGAATCTTGCGCTGAAGTGAATGAAGATAAGTGATTGCTTGTTCATTTTTGTTGTCCTAAGTGTTTTGTATCTTGCCTGCAGAATCTTGCGTCAAAGTGAATGAAGATAACCCAGACAGCAAGGGTCCTAGGGCCCACCTAGATTCTAGCCAGATCCAGCTCGGTTGTCCTAGATATCCTAGGCTCATCCGCTTGTCTTGGAACCCAATCTAGGTTCTAGCTTGGCACTAGCATGCCACCCAAGCAGCGTGCTGCACCTAGGGTGCCTAGCTAGATTCTAGGTAGGTACTACCCGGTCATTCAAGCAAGTGCTGACCTAGGGAACCAAGCTAGATTCTAGCACAGCCCTAGCCTGCCACCCTAGCACGCGCGCTCTACCTCCCATAATGCGCTGAGTCAGCAGGCCAACCAAACTGGCCTATATTTAGCGCAAATCTCAATTCCATTTTTTCTTTATGTTTTTCTTTTGTTTCACATTCTACAGTATTCTAGCTGCGTAATCACCAGAAATGATAGAAAACACGAGAATGTTGCAGATGTTTTGATTGTTTTATGTCTTTTTTTTTCGTATTTACATGAGATTTTCCGATCCGGAAATTTTGTGTGGTGGTCGACACTTTTCATTGACCGGAGTCGTGCCGTTTGCCGTTCTTTGTTCGCCGGTGCAAAGCAGCTGTGAACACGTGTGTCACTTACAGTGGGCTTTTTGGACCTTTTCTCCATTTTTTAAAAGGTAGCTGTTGTACTTTTTTTTTTTAAAACATGTCTTCGTACTGGTTGAAAAAACAGACGTATACAAAAATTTGTTTCTGAGACTTTGAAAGTCTGTGATCAGGCTGCTGTGATTTTCGGCGAAAACGAAGCCAAAGCGCAAAAATTGTCTTTTGTGTGTGATTCTGTTGAACTTGATTCAGATCGATAGCCGCCACTTCTCCGTAGTCCTTTGTGTTCGGACTCTGTTAGTGACAGTCGTGATGTTCAATTGAACACTCCTGTTAGACGTTATAATCATACTGATCACACAGACAGTAGTGCTTCTGATACAAATGATGGACTTGATGGGCTTGTTGGTGGTAATAAGTCTGATAGCGCCACAGAACTTAGCATCAATGAAGTTGAGAACTGGGAAAACGACATTTATACTGATACACTTTCAGGTTTTTGTGATTCTTATAACGATGATTTAGAAGGTGAATGAATGAAGAGAATTTTGTACTTTTGCTGCTGCATGTTGGCATTTTTTTTTATGTAGCTCTGAATTATGTGAAAGTCATGTTGATTATGGAGCGGCATGAAACGAACATTACTGATGAAGACGTACATGAGCGATTGGCTGGCCACATGGAGGGACTGTGTCCCAGGTGGCAACAGTAAGCCAAAAACAGTGGTGGTGGTTGTGGACGACCCGGCAGAGGCCAACACAGAAATTGTGTGACTCAATGCATTTAAGAGAATTTTCAATAAAATTACCTGAATTGCTCCCATAATAACTGATGTTGTGTGTGTGTGTGTGTGTGTGTGTGTGTGTGTGTGTGTGTGTGTGTGTGTGTGTGTGTGTGTGTGTGTGTGTGTGTGTGTGCGTACATGCGTGCGTGCGTGTGTGCGTGCATGCGAGTATGAATTTCATGGTGGACAACAAACAGAATGGCTGTGAAGCCTGGATACTGTGAAAGGATGAAGAAAATATAATCAATGCAACAGAAAGAGGTTCTACGGACGACTTTCCAGAATCAAATGGACAGACACAAGAACAAACCACAGCATGTTAAATGAACTGAATGCTAAGCACCAACTGTTCACAGGGATCAACAGAAGAAAACTGAAACATGTAGGCCATGTGATCAAAAACACAAAGATAGGATTGATGTCAACAGTCATGCAGGGGAAAGTTAAGCAAAGTTCAGGAAGGGACAACTGCACACATCCTACTTCAACAACATTGCTGGTGTGTGTGTTTTTGAAGTTGCCTACAGATGTCTCAATTGTGAGACTTGGAGAAGATGTGTGACTTTGGGAGACAATGGCACCCACTGGCGACACGGGTGAAGGAGAAGGATGAGGTAGATGATAATGGCAATACAGCCCATCATTGAACTAGCTATAGAAGGCCAGCGTCAGCCGTGCTAGAACTAGCATTACTAGTTGCAAAGTGAGACAACTGCAGGCGGAAATCCAAAAAAAATCTTAAATAAATGTTAGCGAACCGCCAAGAGAAACGTGGACAAATGAGTCACAAGGCAAAACACGATGCGTTTTGACCTCTTAGGTCTTCTTCAAGCAAGACACAAACAAGCAGGACAATGAAAAGGAACGATTTGTCACTTAGCTTAGATCTCTTCAGCGCTGAATCAACGCCTACCTACCTTGCGCTGAAGAGATATAAGCTAAGTGACAAATTCGTTCGGCACAGGCACAGTGTTTATGTCTTGCCTGAAGAAGACCTAGGAGGTCGAAACGCATCGTGTGTTTTCTGTGTCTCGTTTGTCCACGTTTCTCTTGGCGGTTCGCTAACATTTATTAAGATTTATTTAGTATTTACTAGCTAGGATGCCAAGCTAGAACCAAGGATAGGCCCATGTAGAACTAGCTAGGGTGCCAAGCTAGAACCAAGGTTGGGCCCATGTAGAACTAGCTAGGGTGCCAAGCTAGAACCAAGGTTGGGCCCATGTAGAACTAGCTAGGGTGCCAAGCTAGAACCAAGGTTGGGCCCATGAGCACTTCTAGACTGTCCCCAGCTGGTTATCCAAGCTAGTCCCTAGCCAGTTGCCTAGCTTATGCCAAGATTGATTCTAGCTTGGCTTGCTGTCTGGGAAGTGACTGCTCGTTCATTTTTCGTTGTACCGATTGTTTTGTATCTTGCCTGAAGAAGACCTGAGAGGTCAAAACGCGTCGTGTTTTGTCTTGTGATTCATTTGTCTACATTTTCTTGTGGTTCGCTATTAATTACATTCAAAATTTGTTTAGATTTCCGTCTGCTTCACTTTGCAACTAGTTACAACATAAGTAAACATGTTACAATCACGTTTTGTTGTCATTGTTGCTTCATGTGTGTGTGGACAGTAAAAATGTTGCAGTTATGTTTTGGTGCAATTGTTTTTGCACAAAGAACAGTAATACTTACTGTTGCACAGTGTCCATGAGGGAGAAGTTGGTGTGTTTCCATACAGACGTCATCTCTCCCATGGGATTCTTCTTTGTTGACACCATCACCTCCAACTATGTATGTGCACAGACACACCAAAGCATATGTACGTGTACGCACACACACACACACACACACACACACACACACACACACACACACACACACACACACACAAAACCATTCCAGTGAAATGAGAGCTTAGATTGATTCAAAATACATGTTTCTCAAGGTTTTTGGTGATGTACTACAGTGTTTAGTCTGTAAATCTAAAATCTATCGATGTTGATAAAATATTCTGATTTACATAAACATACAAATCAAATCTGTTCCAAAATACACAATGTTACAAATATTAATGACAACCAAATTTTAAAGTGCAAATGATCATCAATGACTACAAAGTGAAAATGAAAGAGGAGGGATCTGTAACCATTTAAAGTGAACAATTAACAAAGAGAGGAAAATGTGTAGGTAATCAGTCCTTCGTTCTATAAACATTAGTCAAAGATTAGGAAAGAAAAGGGGAAACAGTAAAAGAGGGAAGCTCAGAAAAACTAACAAAAAACAAACAAACAAAAACCTATTTATTTGAAGAAGATGCATCATTCATATGACTTGAAAAAAAAAAACACTTTTTAACAAACTTCTTTTCTTAGAAGATCTTCTGGTGTATATTTCAATCCCAGTAAAGTATGATTGTCACATTTGTTTTGAAAAAGACTGAAAATTAGAAATGTCACTTACAGATTAAAATTACACACTACTGATACCAGATGCATGAAGCTGGATGTATCATAAAGCTGTTATCCCAAAGAACGGATTTTTTCATCAAAAAAGGCCTTCTTTGTGTCTAGTCTCAATCTCTTCTTGGCATGAAAACTGGTTATGCGGACCTTATTTCAAATTGCCATAAACACTGGAGAAATCAACTGACGTAGATTGCATATTTCCATACATATAACTTGGACTGTCTATGCAAATGCACATGCATGCATTAACATGTCAGTTGTCACCTTTATCCACCACTTCTCTCTCCACACCCACCCACCCATCCCCTCACAAACCCCTTTCTTACCACCATCTTGGGCTTCTTGGTGAGGTAGGACTTGACACAGGCATTGCTCCCAGTCTCCACACACTGGGGTGGCCTGAAGATGGTGAACAGTGTGTACATGGTGTAGCTCAGGTAGGCCACAAAGGCACCCACAATGATCCAGGTCCATGGTATCTTCCCCATCTTGCCTTCAGGAAAAGGGTGAAAAAAAAAATGTCTTAGAAAGTAAGAATATGAACAGCAACAAAATCTGTACTGCCAGAAGTGCTTTACATGATGTCCAATCCAGAGTAAACTGCCATTTATTTATCAGCTGCACATCCGCATCTTGAAAGTATTTTAATACACAATGGCACAATATCAATAACTGCAATACTTTGAATGTGGTATTTTACATAAGACATGTCACACTAGAAGTGCTACTGTCCCATAGTCAACAGCAATTCCGAGAAAAAATCCCAAAGTCAGCAATCACATCAGCCCGAGTCATCCACAAAAGAAACATAAAAAATATTTGTGATTCAAGACAAGAACGATTTTTTTTTTTTAAAGATGCCTTGCATGTCCTGTTTACGTCTATCTTTAAAAAAAAAAAAAAAAATTGTGGCAGCACGGAAAACAACAACTTGATTAAAATGTGTGGGGAAAGGAGGGGTAAGGGGGGGAGGGGGGGGGGGGGGGGGGGGGGGGGGGGGGGGTTGAAAAAATGCTGGGAATAGGGATTGTGTCTATGGGTGCAATGAATGTATCCGGGACTTGACCTCACTTTCTTCATTTTGAAAAATTGTCTGTGACTATGTGAGTTCTGGAACTGGTTCTTGATATATCGAATCGACTGAAAAGGCCAGCAGATCAGCTGGCAGTAGGCCTGCAGCCGTCGTACTGGCCAAGTCACTGAAGAAATTTGAAGTCGCCGAGTAGGAAGAACACAATGCAGCCCACACACACCGACACGGACAGCGACACACACTCAAAAGAGACACCTCTTCCTAATATCCTAAATTACTTACAAATTTCTTGATAATATGCATCTTCTCTCTTTTAGCCTGTTAGTGCTACTACTGCCGTGCAGAAAAATAAGAAACCATGAATCATCTCGAGATATTTATCTTGATCTAATTTCTACAGCAGACGAACATTTCATTTACTGAGAAAATATGATTGCGGTTTTCTTACACTCTAAAATACTAGTACACGAAACCTGTATTGTCATGGAAATTTAAAAGTTTCGAACCTTTGGATATTCATTTTTATAAAATGAAATACTCACAAGCCTTCCACTTTCTCAGCTGCTCAAATCGACACGTTGGGTTTTCACCGCATCCTCGCCGACGATTTTTTTTTTCTCTCTCGTTTCTGATGCAGAAGAGCAGGATGTAAGAGTTATCGCCCTTATGCGGTACTAGGCTTGTTTTGAAATGCTGACGAGACATTGATGGAGACGTCTTTGGGGGGGGGGGGGGGGGGGGGGGGGGGGGGGGGGGGGGGGGGGGAGGGACGCTTGCAAAAATAGCAACCAGATCGCATAGACAGAGACCTTATCATCCGATTTGATTATGTTCCAACTTGTTTCGTTCCAAGCCACGTGTCTGGTACTGACACTGCAAAATTATCAACTTTATATTTAGGCATTGTTGTTACTGTTTAAGCACATCAGGTTCATGTTCAGGTTCAAAATAGGGACAAACTCTTAACAGATTCATTAAGCCTCACGGCTTATAATTTGTCCCATCATTCTAAGAGAAATAAGTTAACCTCAAGGTCATAAGCATGCTCAAGATATTTAGACATCGTAATCGAATAATACATCTATTAGCATGTTTCCTTTGTCTATAAGATTTTTGAAAGCATTTAAAATGTTGATATGCTGAATTAATAATTGATTTCCTTTAATGCTCCATTGTCTTATGTGTGATGCATTATGAAAAAAAAATATGGAGGACAGAGATCTAAAGCTTTATGAAGTTTTTCTTTCTTTGTATTTGATTTCATGATTAACACAAATTACGACGCGCAGGTACAGCCAAATGTGTGTGTGTGTCAAAATTGTTGAAGGAGACCCTAGAAAGGCCGCGAAGCGTAGGCTTTGTAGCCAGTCTCTCATAGTGCTAATGTTATGACTGCTGCTGCTACTACTACTACTACTACTACTACTACTACTACTACTACTACTTCTACTACTACTGCTACTACTACTACTGCTGCTACTACTACTACTACTACTACTACTACTACTGCTACTACTACTTCTGCATGTGTTGTATCTAAACAAAGTACAGATGTGCAAACTGAAAGTGCAAGCACACAATCACATTAGAGAATGGGGCAGCAGTGAGGGAGGGAATCAGTGTTTTAGGCTTATCAAAAACTTAGAATTTTCACAAAGCTTTACTGAGCCTACAACCCCTTTGTTTGATCCAGTCCTCCCCCACCATCACCACCACCCCACCCTCTTCCATCTCAATTTATCACTCATTCGCAATCCACAAGACTGCTAAAGACTATACTGATGACTAGAGGCAGCAAATGGCGTGGTAACCCACTTCTATATGACCAACATACAGTGACACAAAGGGAGAGGTTGGAGGGGAGTGAATCTTGTAGCAAAACCTGACAACTAGAGTGGACGGGAAGGTGGAAGGGTGGTGAGGGAGGGTGGTGATGATTACTCCCAAGCAGTCAGCTCTTGTAAAATTGATCAAAGAAGCAAGCCCAGAAGGAGAGGAGGGGAGGGTGCGTAGGGTGGAGGGAGTGATGGGAGGCACGTAAGAGGGAGCGATGGGTCAAGTCTTTGAAAGTTAGGTGTGGATGTTCCTTATAGTTCACTATCTCATTTCATTTTAGAATCAGTGGCTACAAACTTGCCCATGAGCACACACACAGCAAGCCCACCAGTTTCTCACATGTTCAGCATCACATCAGTGTTGTCCATGGCAGCCCACTTCGACTCCAATTGATTAAGGCTAATTACTCTTAATTTTAAAAATGTTCATACTTGGAAAGTTCATACAATTGCAGACCACGTATACATGAATGCAATCATATGCATGCCTTAACTCACTCATGATAATTTGTTGACATACGCTCGAAGTGTCTGTCTCTGTGTCTGTCTATTTTCCCCCCCCCACTGCCCACCCCCCCCCCTCCCCTACCCCCACCTATCTTTCTCTCTCACTTTCTTCCCTCTCCCTTTATTTTATCGTCTGTCTCATGAGTAGCGTTTGTTTTGTTTCTATTTGCTTATCTTTCATATAATGTTCCTGCTACACATTATCTGTCTCTCCTTTTTTTTTGTGCTGTCTCATTTTCTGTGCCTCTTCAGTGGCATGAGCTCCATGCTGCTCTTTCCAGCTCCCCATCCACAACCATACCCTGGTTGTTCCACCATACCCTGGTTGTTCCACCATACCCTGGTTGTTCCACCATACCCTGGTTGTTTTCCACCATACCCTGGTTGTTCCACCATAACCCGAGCACTGGCAATCCACCAGAATCAGTCAGTGACAACCTGTGGTGAAACAGTCCACCAGAATCAGTCAGTGTCATCCTGTGGGGAAACAGTGAATCAGTCAGTGTCATCCTGTGGTGAAGCAATCCATGAAAAGAGACGCTGCACTGCTGCTCTATCAGTTGGGTGGTGTTCTGTTGTGCCTGTTCTCTTCTAACATGCTCAAGACACCACATACTAGCCCCCTACTGAGAACAGTTATTGCTTAATCACACAGCCAACAGGTGTGAATGGTCCCCCTCTTCCCCCACCCCCTTTCCCTAGGTGCCACCATGTCTGCCCATGGCATTCCTTGTGTTCCTTGTGAACTTGCTGATACTGTTGACTATGAACTCACCAATGGCATAGATATGAAGAGGATAGCAAAGCTGAAGTCATCCATGAGAACAAGGCATCAAGAGCCACAGTTTCTTTATGCTGGGTTGATGAGAATGGGGGAGATGAAGATGATGCTCATTCAGGTTTGAGAACATAACAGGGCTGTACCCTGAGCTCATTTTCACAATATGTCCTAGAGTCAACCAGGCCCAAGAGACAAAGACACTGCAGTCCTGGTCAAGACATTTTTGCAACTCTCTCAGAGATGAGCCCATTAACTCAATGAATCTCAATTAAGTGGTTCCAGTCTTCTCAACTTAGCCCATAACGAACTCATCTCTGGGTAGGAGCCAGTTGGGGGTGGACAAAATCCAGCAAATAAATGATGATGGCCCTAACGGGAATCAAAACCGCAGCCTCACATCTAGGAATCTGATGTTAACCACCATGCAACAACTGTAATAATATTTGTCTTTATCTTTCTCTCTGACTTTTTCCATTAGCTAAGGCCTAAAACTAAGTATGTAATATGACTGCCTCCATTAAATGGTAGAAGGAAAAAACAAAAGAGAAAATTTGTTGTAGATGATGTCACTATGCACTGGCCTCGCCAACAGGAACAGCTGCCTCGCCGTCATGTCAACACAGGACATCTTGAAAAGGGTAAACGACCGGAACTTGACTGCTCGGTCTGTCTGTCTGCCTGACTGTCTGTCTGTCTATCTCTCTCTGTGTCTCTGTCTCTCTGTCTGTCTCTCTGCCTCTGTCTCTGTCTTGCTCTCTCTCTCTCTCTCTCTCTCTCTCTCTCTCTCTCTCTCTCTCTCTCTCTCTCCCCCCACCCTCTCTGTCTCTTGCTGTCTGTTTCTGTCTCTCTGTCACTGCCTCTGTCTGTCTGTCTGTCTGTTTCTCTCTCTCGCTTTCTCTTGCTATCTGTTTCTGTCTTTGTCTCTCTTTGTCTTTCTCATTCTCACTGTCTTTGTCCATCTCTCTCTATCTGTCTGTCTCACTCTCTCTTTCTCCTCTCTCTCTCTCAGTCTAACGTGCGTGCACGAGCATGCACACACACGCACACACACACACACACACACACACACACACACACACACACACATGCACACACACACACACCCACACACACACACACACACACACACACACACACACACACACTAAAAAAAAGATTTAGTGTATGTCAATATGTGGATGTTATTTCAGTCTGGAAAGGTTAAGATGATAAAAACCTGTTTGGCAGAACTCGTGGACACATGCACATCATACAGCACTCACACTCTAACTCTCACACATTCATTCATTCACACACACACACACACACACACACACACACACACACACACACACACACACACACACACACACACTTTGTCTCTAATCACTTCTGGTGAAGAATAGTAAACTGAAGATGAAAGAGAAAACAAATGTTGCACCCATATCTGTAATATGCAACAGATCTCTTGACATATAACAGCCATAATACAGTTTATATCAAAACTCAACTGGTACAAATATACAGGAAATGATGCTTGTCAGAATGACATTTCGAAAACACACCAGTGTAAGTTTGCTTGAAAGAGGACAAAATAGGTAAGTGAATAAATAATGAGCAAGTAAATGATGAGATCAAAAGAGGGAGAGAGAGCGAGAGAGAGAGAGAAACAAATGAGTGATCTCAGGGAAAAATGTGTCAATGAATCTAACACTTATTGAAGTGGCCATGGGAAAGAGTACAGGTATTCAAATGGCAGTAAGTAAAAAGGCACAAATGAACATTAGAATTTATTTGAATGAAAAAAAATGACACAGACATGATACCAAAGTAAAGGTGCATTACACACACACACACACACACGCATGCACACACACATACATGCGCACATGCATGCAAACACACGTGCACACACACACAAGCGCACACACACACACACACACACACACACACACACACACACACACACACACACACTATTACTGATATAAATTTGATGGGCAGGCCAGTGTAGTTTATCTGTTACAGATTTGACAGCAAGCATTCCCACATACATTCTCTTTTATTCACAGGACCACAGAATGAAAACATGCCAGTGAAAATGCAAGGAGAGCATGGAGAAAAAACCCACAACAACACACATGCACAAGTTCATACATCCAAGAGAATTAAAACAATGGTAAGGAGCACTCCTCTGTCTGTATGAGCAGAGTGTAAAACTGAACCAAGCTAAGCTATGAGGCTGGCTTTTATCAGTCCTGGTTAGACCCTCAGCCCAGGGCCGAAGAAGATAACAGTACTGAGGTCATTACTAATCAGCAGTGGGGCCCGGCCTGACCCATTCCTCGGTTGCCTAGCTCTCTACCTGGACTTCACTTCATGTGTCCATCCACTCTCATACATTTCTCTTTGTGATTTTTTTTCCAATTTTTTTTTTAACTGTTTTTAATAATTTCCCAAAAAGGGAGAGCATCCTATGTGATGCTCATTCTGAATTCATATGATGAAAAAAAATTTTGAAGGATATTTTAACAATTATCTTCAATGATTATCAGCCTCTGTTTGAGTTGGGTCTGCCTGTGCGCCATTGGATGTACCGGAAGCGTTCTTCAAAACTTTGTGTGTACCTGGCCAAGGATTGATTTCTGAGGTGTTTGATTTCATTTGAGGTATAATACAGCTTCTGAAACTCACTTGTCATTATGAAACAAGACCCTGTAGAAGTTTTGATATTGTTTATTTGGTGTAATATAGAAGTCACTGTACATGCTGTCATGATTGTCTATTTCTCTGACAAAATGTGTAAAGCATTTCCTGGTTCTTTCTTGTGATTTTAGCAGTGATGTTTTCAGAAATATCATGTCCTGTTGACTTTGATAACATTTTCATAAAACCTTCAATAAGAGATTATGTCAAGCCATCCTGTGCAGTGCTTGCATTTGTTTTGAAACCTGCTTTTAATGTTCATTACTTCTGGGGCAAAAGAATGTGGGGATACATTTGATGGATTGGCTGGATGATTTACTGAATGATCTGTACTAATTGATCTGTACTATGTCTACCATGTCACACATCTGTTCAGTATGAAAAACTTATATTTCATTTATATGCTTTTGATAAAATGGTCAGAGAATGGTTGAGTGATGGAATACTTCATCGATTGATTGATTGTTTGACTGATTAATTGATCAGTTGATTGATTGGTTGGTTGATTGATTGGTTGTTGATTGATTGATTGATTGATTGACTGACTGACTGATGGACTTATCTTTTCAATGGCTTATTTATTGATTTACTGTAAGTGTTTGGTTTGTTGCTTAGCTGATTGGTTTGATGCTTAGC
Source organism: Conus betulinus (assembly GCA_016801955.1). Taxonomy (NCBI): domain Eukaryota; kingdom Metazoa; phylum Mollusca; class Gastropoda; order Neogastropoda; family Conidae; genus Conus; species Conus betulinus. The sequence continues at coordinate 154,718 of JADBJO010001827.1, forward strand.
TGGTTGAATAGTTGATGGAGGGATAAGATGTTTGTTCGGTGGATTAGTTAACTGATTGATTTGATCAGCTGGTTGACAGATCCCACTAGAAATGGTGTTGGCATAAGCTTTATTTGATGGATTGATTATGAAGCTCCTGATGCTTGGTAGGCAGACAGATTGGTTGGCAGATGGGAAGGAAAGGTTGCAGATTGGCTACCTGTTGTTTTGCCTGAGAGACGATTGGTTGCTCAGGTGATGAATGAATCTGTGGTATGGTGGTTGATGGAGGATTAGTGAACAAATGGGTGTATGAACTGGTGAGTGGGGAACAGTTCGAATGGATGATGTTTCAAAGGCTGGCTGGCAAAAGAGTGTTTTTAACTTCAAAGTCAAAATCATTTTCTTATATCAAAAACAAGAAATTAAGACCAGGTGCAACAGTCAAAATACACGCAACAGAGGACAGTACATGAAATAATAATCAATGAACAATTCTCTGAAACAAGATGGCTTTGCACTGCACCCACATCACTCAACCTGCATACATATATCCCAAGATCTTTGACAACGTTATGCTGTTAGCATTGTATGTTTAAAAGTATAATAAACATTTAAGATCAAACTGTACAACAGAGTTACAATAAACATATAGTAAACATACAAGACACGCATAACAATTAGCTTAAAGATTCACAAAGTTGTGTGTTCTGACAGTGGGTTTCACTGATGGGTTCATGAACTCATGGGTAACGTTGTGTTTGGAGTTGTACTGTTTTCACCTGTCAGTGGAACAGCGAATGAGGATGTGGATGCACATGGCAGTTGCTTGGTGGCAGGTGGGTTTTTTTTTGCTGGTGGGCTCTGCAGTCATGAAATATGGGCTGGTACACCCATTGGAACGCTCGTGTGGAGGTTTTGTCCTGTCTCATCCAGTGGCCATTACACAATGGCTTCTGCCAGGGAGCAGTTATGTCCCTTGACATATTGATGGAATGCCCTGTGCGTGGCTGCTCCCTATGTGTGACACAGCGCAGGTTTCCAAGGGTGGTGCAGGACTGCTCCCCGCTGGTTTGTTCAGCACTTGAGGACAGCACTTCTCTGGGTCCCACCCGCACCTTGGGGTGTATCTTTTTTTTTTTCTTCGAGTGGTCTGGCAGAGTGGTGTCATTGATGGGTTTGTAAACTGATGGGGTGTGGATTAGATTCATAAGCCCATAGGTTATTGATAAAGGTTTGTAAACTGATGGACTGTTGATTATCATGACTTTGGCTACTTATTGCCTGTGGAAGGGTATCATTGTTGATTTCCTTTGGAGACAATCAGAAGAAACAAAATGCAGGCGGATGCGTATTACCGTGAAGGAGCACAATGCGTCCTTTGTCCATGTGACTTTGCAAAGTGAAAGTTGTGTCATATCCTTGTAGCATTTGAAAATTTAGTAACACATATGAACTTTTTTTTTGTCTTGTGTGATATGTCAATGATGGTGTTGATATTGAAAAAAAACTTGTATATTAGTCACTTGCGCCCGCATGGAGCTGGTAATATGACAATGATGGTGATGGTGGTGTGGAAAAACTTAGTATATGAATCACTTATGGCTGAATGAAACTGACTCTGTCGATAATTGAGGATAGTTTGTTGGCAGGTGCACACAAAAGTACGGCTTGTATACTGTCAGACTGGTGGAGGAGGAGCAGATGGATAACAGCCAATGATAAATGCTGTTGTGCTAAGAAAAAAAGGGTGTATATGTGTGCACATGTGCACACTACCGTGGGAAGAAGATATTTTGAAAAAGAATGTCATTTAGAAGAATCGGCAGGTAAGAATGAAAGTGTACATGAACATATACCCTTACAAGACATGTACGCACACACACACACACACACACACACACACACACACACACACACACACACACACACACACACACTCATGTCACACACACGTACTCACACTCAAAACATGCACACACGCATTCACATTCATCACACACTATGCTACTTTCCAGAAGCATGCGGATGCCAGCAGAGGGCAGTGTGGTGCTGGGGCTGCTGTGCTTGCTGGGATTGGCTGGACAGGGAAGAGCACAGCTGTCCCTGGAGGAGCAGACATGTCTTCTGAACAACGAGGGAGGATGTCCACTCGGCAGACCTCCGTTAGTACTTCTTCACCCCATTCTTTTCTCTCTGCGTCTCTGTTGATTCACTAGGCAGTTCTCGGTTAGTACTTCTTCACCCCATTCTTTTCTCTCTGTGTCTCTGTTGTTCATCCGCTGGGCAAAGTCCTCCTGGAGGTCCTCTGCTCGTTCTTCTTTCTCTGTCTCTCTATCACCACGTGGCAGTCCTTGTGTCCGCTGGCAGTCCTCCGTTAATGCTTCTTCATCTCCATTCTGTTTGCTCTGTGTCTCTGTCCGTCCACGGGCAAGCAGGCTTGATAGATTCTGCTCTGCGGTTCCGTTCCATTCTTCTCCGGAGGTCTCCGTCTCTCTCCGTGTGGCAGTCCTCATTTCCTCATCATCAGTTCTTGGCTCTACTGTCTCTCTCTCTCTCTCTCCGTCTCGTCACAGGCAGTCCTCCATTGGTGATTCTTCACACCATCTTTCTCTCTGTGTCTCTGTCCATCCACTGGGCAAACAGACATTACAGGTTCTCAGCTTGGTTCTTCTTTCACCGGACGCCTCTCTGTCTCTCTCCATGTGGCAGTCCTCATGTCCTCGTCATTGCTTGTCTGCTCTGCTGTCCTCTCTCTGTGGTCATCTCTGGGCAGTCCTCTAATAGTGATTCTCTGCTCCTTTCTGTTTTTTTCCTCAGTGTCTGTTACTTCTCTTCTTGGCAAACCTCCAGCAGTGCTTCACTGCTCTGCTGTTCTTTTTCTTTCCACTTTATTTACTCACCAGACCTTTTGCTGCTTTGCTCTTCTCTTTCTGTCTCTCTGTCTGTCCATTGTGCAGTCCTCCATGAGTGTTTTTCTGCTCCCTTATTTCTGTGTTCTCTATCTGTCTACTGGATAGGCAGGCTTTGTTAGTGCTAATCTGCTTGCTTTGTGTTCTCTCTGTTTCTGTGTATCTACAGGATAGACTCATCAACGCTTCTCTGCTCTGCTCTTCTCTCTCTGTCTGTCATGGGAAGACCTTCTGTAGCTCTTTGCTCCACTTTTCTCTCTCCATTCTGTCTGCCTTTCCACTGGTGGTTCTCTATTTATCAGTGCTTCTCTATCCCTCTCTTTTCTCTCTGTTTTTCTCACACAGCAGTCCTCCACTAGTACTTCTCTGCTTCGCTCTTCTTTGTCAGTCAATCTGTCTCTCCGCAAGGCAAACCTCCAGTTCTGTGTCCCTGCTCCTCTCTCTCTCTCAGACTCTCTCTCTCTCTCTCTATCTCTCTCTCCACTGGTCAGATCACCATCAATGCCTCTGTGCTCTGCGATTTCAGTGACCTGCTGGTCAGACCTGTGTTAGTGTTCCTCTGCTTTGTTCATCTCTCTCCCATTTCTCCACTGGGTGGACCGCTAGCAGTGCTTCACTTGTTTCTCTCTCTCTCTCTCTGTCTCTCCACTGGGCAATACTCTGTTCGTGCTTCTCTGCTCCACTCTTCTGTCTTTGTCTGTGTCACAGGCAGACAGACCTCTGTTACTGCATTTTTGCTCTTCTGTGTCTGTCCGTTGTCTGTCTATCTTTTCACTGGGCAGATCTCAGTTGGTGCTTCTCTGGTCCTCTCTTCTCTCTCTGTCTCTGCATGGGGCAGATCTCTGAAAAGTGTTTCATTGATTAGATCTTCCCTTCTCTATCTCTCATTTGGTCTTAGATGCTGTCATTCTGTCTCTGATTCTGTTTCTGTTGCTGAAAGTAGGCTTGCTGAAAAAAGGTAAGGTAGACAGATACAAGTGACAGCATCTTTTTGATGATTGGATGATTTTTTTAAAGATGCCAACTGATGTTTGTAATGGATGATTATGTTTTTAAGATGCCAACTGATGTTTGTAATGGATGATTATGTTTTTAAAGATGCCAACTGATGTTTGTAATGGATGATTATGTTTTTTAAAGATGCCAACTGATGTTTGTAATGTACCTGTTTTTTGCAACTGATATTTTCGTATTGCAACATTCATCTTCTTATTGGTTTTATTCATGTTTTCTTTAACCTTTTATGTATTATGAGTGCTTAGGGCTTATGATGTAAGATTAAGCGCCATAGATAATCATTATTATATTATGTATGCAGCACACCTAGCGCTCCGACATGTATTTGCTAGATGAGTATATGAATATTGATTCTGTATTTTTAATGATCCTTTCTTAGCATAGAAGGTCATGAACACAGTTTTCCGCTAGCATTTCTGCTGTGTCAACAGAGCTGGTAAAGATGGCTTCAATGTTGCTGAAATACAGCTCTGCTGTGTCAACAGAGATGGCTTCAATGTTGCTGAAATACAGCTGTGCTGTGTCAACAGAGATGGCTTCAATGTTGCTGAAATACCATGCTTTGATTTCACAGGATCTACATGGTGGTGACGCCAAGGCGTGTACGTGCAGGGCAGGTGGTTCAAATCTTCGGCACCATTCTGCGTATGGAATATGGAAAGGATGCCAAAATCAACATGCGTGTGTGTCCATCACTCAAGGTCAAAGAGAACTGGCATCCACTGAAGTTCTGTTCGACAGGCCTTCTAGCAGAATCATGCAACTTTTGGTGAGTGGGGGGTGGGATGGGGGGTGGGGGTGGTCTGCCCCTTGACGGATCATGCTGTCCTACATTTTTTTGTAAAAATCCAGTTTTTGTTTCATTCATCTTCTTCATGGACAATGGAATATGGATGAGAAAAAAAAAAAAAAACAGTTTGGTATCATTTTGACAGACTTAGAAGCATTTATGAAGACCTAGTGCGTATTCATCTGCTGCTCTTGTCATTTTTTTTTAATACTAGTTAGTACTAGTAGTTGGGTTGGACTGGCATTTTTTACTGTCTTCGCAGGTCCCCTTTGATGCATTTGTTCAAAAAAAGCACACACTTGCGTACATATAAACAGACTTTATTTCCTAGCGTTTGCACAAAACCTTGATTTGTATACTGTTCAACAAATGTGGTAATGTCACTCCATGAACATCTGAGAATTTGATGGTTGTTGATGTGGCTTTAATGAGAATAACCAGTGCATGTTTATGTTAGAGTAAGTGCATAAACGAGTGCAAAGACTGTCTATACAAATACACATGTTTGTGTGTGTATGTGTGTGAATGTGTGTTTGCACGCATGTATGCATATTTGCATGCATGCAGGTGTGTGTGTGTGTGTGTGTGTGTGTGTGTGTGTGTGTGTGTGTGTGTGTGTGTGTGTTGCATGTTTGCATGCATCCATGCATGTGTGTGTGTGCTTTCCTTCTTCATTCCTCAGCTAGAATTCCAAGGTTTACCTTGCTGAAATTTTTGTGTATGCGACCATTTTTAATCCTACCATTAAAGTAGCCATATTCATCTTCAGGAATGATGTAAGAAAGAAACAAAAAACCCTGCCTTATTTTCATGTCATCCATCCTTCCGGCACAAGATGGCCTACTCTTCCCTGAAAGGTGGAATGCAATTTGACAAACATGCAACATTTTTTTGCTTGCAGTGTTGCACGAGACCTTGGTTTAATGTCTCATCCAAAAGTTTAGTTCAGGATTGGTGTCTGCACATTGAGTAACTGGGAACAAAATCTTTTCCCCAGCCTGGCTGTCTTAGGTGTGGGAATTGAGCAGTGGACCTTGAAACATGAGTTTTATGTCTTACCATGGGCCAACCGGGCCTCCTGCTCTGTGCACATCAACCTTTTTAAACCCTAGAAACTGTACATGATTCCTGAAATGAGATGAGAAGACTGATGATTTTTGATGATGATAAAGATGATGATGATGATAATGATGATGATGATGATGTGATGATGATGATGAAGAAGATGGTGATGATGATGCTCATGATGATGATGGTGATGATGATGATGATGATGATGATGATGATGATGATGATGACGATAAAAAGATGGTGATGATGATGGATAATGATGATGATGATGATATGGTGGTGGTGGTGATGATGATGATGATGATGATGATGATGATGATGATGATGATGACAATGACGGTGATGATGACAATATGCTGCTACTGCTGCTGCTGCTGCTGCTGCTGCTGATGTGGTGATGATGTGGATGATGATGATGATGATGATGATGATGATGATGATGATGATGATCGTAATGATGATGATGGTGATGATGATGGACAGAATTGGTGAACAAATTGTGGAGGGCTGGTGTGGGAACGAACAGAACTGCAGAGACAGAGAACAGAAATACAAGAAGAAAAAGCAAAGTATTACTGACAGCCAAGACAAGCTCGTGTGATATTGACTGCCTTGACAAACAGAGCGAAATTGACAGCCCAGGCAAACAGAGCAATATTGACAGCCCAGACAAACAGAGCAATACCGACGGCTCAGACAAACAAAGTGAAGAAAGACCTCCTGCTTGTGCAGATAGCAAACACATGGAAGTCTGTTTCTGAAGTTTCCTTTTAGAGAGCAAAATCAATGGTCCAAACTTTGGAAAAAACAGCTGTGAGATGGTTAAACAATTCCAGGCTTCCCTGTCTTCTCCTGTTTGCGCAGTGTTTCCTCGCAAAGGTGTTGGCTATAGCACGTGACATTCTCCGTTACAAACTGTCATGACTGGATGCCACGCTCGTTTTGCCGTCAGGCTTGTCTTCTTGAGGACTAACACAAGTTCAACTCTGTCATGGCAGTCTATCAGTGGAGATCATTTCAACTTACATTGAGCGTGTTTCAGTCAGCAGAAACACTTTTTCTTTTTTTCATCTCGCTTTCAATGCGCCCTTAGTGGCAGAAACTGTTTCATTGCAGTCTGTCAGTGTAGACCATTGCAAGTTATCTTGAGCAAACTATTTCAATCAATGGAAACACGTTTTTGAAAAAAAAAAAAACCTATTCACTTTCCATGCCCCCTCAGTGGCAGTACACCCATGCTGCATGCTCTTTCCACCCTTACACAGCCACACTCAGGTTCTCCCTGGTGCACCCCAGAATCAGCATCCAGTGAGAGCAAGAGATATCAGCTTGTCATGGGGCAACCCACCAAGGAGACACACCACTTCTCCCACGTCTGCTCAAAATGTCATTCAGTGATTCCTGTCCTGGTCTGTTATATGCGTGTCAGCACCAACTAAGCCCCGTACTGATGACAATGATTGCTAATTTTAAAAGAAAAACATATTATTTCTGCAGACAAACAGATAATAGGACAAAACACAATGCATTTTGACCTGTTGGGTCTTCTTCAGCCAAAAACACACGGCGTTTAGGACAATGAAAACGAAGAATGAGAAACCATGTATCTTCTCATATTTGGCGCAAAATGGTTGTTGAATAAAAACGAGGCCATTGTGAAGAGAACCATGGGAGTTAAGATAAGAATGATGACAATAATGATTGATAATTATGACAATAGCAATAATAGTGAAGAAAGCGATGATGATGAAAATGTGTAAATAACAGGAGAAGGAATACCATTACTTTTGATGAATGATGGCTTGGTGATGGAGTGGGGGATAAGGGAGGGTCCCCTTCAGTGGCCTGTCACCATGTCCATCCATCGATGGTCCATGCGATATGTAGATAGCGATGACATTGACACAAACCTGGCAGAGCCATGGACATGTGAAGAAAAATTAAAGAAACAAACCTGGGTCAACATGAGAGAGAGGGTACGAAAAGCTGCAGAACATTGCACTTGCTTTCATTGATGTTTGATGAAAACAACCGCATCGCGCTCCAGCCTGATCCGGGACAGCAGGATATAGGGCTGTGCTCCACACTTGATTTTATGATGTACCCTGGTGACCTTTTCCCTTCTTTGCTGACTGGTTTTTGTTCATATTTAAGGGTTTCTTTTGTTTGCTTGTTTTTGTTTGTATGTTTTTTTTTGTGTGTGTTTTTTTTTTTTTTGTTTTTTTGGGGGGGAATGGGGGGCAGGTTCTTGTTTTTTAAAATTATGATTTACACAGAAAAATAGACTTGATATTTTTGAAACAATGCACTGAAATGGATTAACATTTTGAATGGTATTCATTAGCGAGATGTGCTTTTGATATTGGGAAGACAAGGATTTTTTTTTGAGGGAATATTTACCCAATTCGTGATTCATCAGATCCCTGAAAATCTCAAAGCACTATCCCTCAAAGTCCTGTCTGTAACAAAATCACTCATCCAGAAGAAGGTAATGGACACCTGTGAAAACATGGAAAATGATCCACCACTCACCTGAGACATGGGTTCAACCTTCCTTCCTTCCAGAACCAGCCTCACTCAGAACAACTCACCACACCAGAGGCTGAAAAGGAGACTTACAGCTTCTGAAATAGGTCTGATGTGATTCTGAAAGTTAACATGTTTTGTTGTTGTTGTTGTTGTTGAGTTTTTCTGCCATCTTGTTATTTTCAAAGCAAGGTGACTGAAGGTGGAAATTGAAGCAAATTTTAAACAGAAAGATATCATGTGTACAGACAATACAGTCAAACACATTACAGGACACAAACATGATGCTTTTCGACCTCTTGGGTCTTCTTCAGGCAAAAACAAATAACATTTAGGACAATGGAAACAAAGAACAAAGAACCACTTATCTTCTCACATTTGGCCCAAAATGGGTGTTTTCATTCAACACCCATTTTGTGCCGAATATGAAAGATAAGCTGTTGCTCGTCTTCGTTTTCATTGTCCTAAATGTTGTTTTGTTTTTGCCTGAAGAAGATCCAAGAGGTCTGTAATCTGTCTGTATTGTCTTGTGGATCAAACCAATAACCTTTTTTTTTTAAAACATCTTTTCATTGTTCACAGGTACCAGAGAACACTCCTCAAGGGAGGTACCGCCTGAGGCTGGAAGGGACGCTTGAACAGTCCACGTTTGGCAACATCTTTGAAAATGAGACGGACATTGAGTTTACCACCAAACACGCCTCCCTCTTCATTCAAATGAGTAAACCTCTGTATCGTCAGGGTGACAAAGGGTGTGAGCACATTTTTTTTTTCTTTAACTTTCTTTTTCTTTTCTTTTTTTTCCTGCAAGGGGGGATGTGGGGGAAGCAGAAGTGGAGGAAGGGATTAGGATGGGGATAGCGAAGGCAGGGAAGTAGTGGGCCAGGAGGGGGGGGGGGGGGGGGGGGGGGGGGGGGGGGGGGGGGTAGGGGGGACAAGGGGAGGGGTGAAGGAATAGGACAGGTTGGAGGGAGGAGTGAGACAGTTCTTTGATATTTCTTATATCTGGACGTGGTTTGATTGTGCATGTTGAGTTGGGTTAGAATTTCGCTAGCTTTTGGAGGCAGTGTTTCATGAACTGGTTTGGTATGAATTTTAGTGTATTTGCCTTATTTATCAGCTTTTACAATGTGGAGGGGGGGGGGGGGGGGAGTAGGAATGTAGGTAGGATCTGAGTTGGGTTTGTCTGGTCTTTTTTGTGACACGAGCCAGGCGGTTTGGGTTCAGTTGTGATTAAACGAACATTTTTGAGTGGACTGCATGTGTGTAAGGTTTGCTGTGTGAAAGAATTGAGGTCTGTTTGCTAGATTGTGCTGCACTTGTAGTTTGGGTTTTGTCTTATTGGATAGAATCACATTCAGTTTAGTCGGGTCATGGTCTGTTAGGGGGGTCACTTTGAGTAATATTATGTGTTGTTGCATTGCACTGTTTATATCTAGCTGGGATGGTTAGGCATGGAAATGTCAAATACTTTTTTTTTTTTTTTCTTTTGCTGTCCCATCTTCTGTGCCACCTGGGTGGCATTGCACCCACGCCGCTCATTCCGGCATGGCAACCACAGCTACGGCCCGGTCAGTCCCAAAGCAGAACCAGCACCGGCAATCTACAGGGAGCAGTCAGTGTCATGTCGTCAAGAGGCAACCCACCGGAGGAGACACTGCCTTGCTGCCGAGTCACTTCGGTGTGTTCAGTGGCGCCTGTTCTGATCCAACAGACGCAGGACACCACTTACTAAGCCCCATACTGATGACAATAATTGCTTAGTCGCGGAGCTGGCGTGAGTGAGCTCTCCCTCCGGAGGGTGCCACCACGTCCGTCCAGCGACAGCCCCCATGGACTCGCTGATACCAGTGACCCCGACGGAACCAACCAACGCCATAGACATGGAGGACATCGAAACTGAGGTCACCATGAGAGCAGGGCATGAAGGGCCACAGAATTGGATACTTTTTTTTTAAGATGATCAATGAGAATGAGGATGATTAAGATGATGCTACGGATTTCCATTCCAGTCTGAGACAGCATGACAGGGCTGTACTATATGCTTCCTTTCATAATTTATCCGGGCGTCAACCAGGCCCGAGAGATACAGACACCTGCAGTGTTGGTCAGAAAATTTGAGCAACACTCTCAGAGACACAACCAGTAAGTGGATGAAACTCGACTGTGTGGTCCCAGTCTTCCCAACTGAGCCTGTAGCAATGTCAAACAACTTGATCACAACAGAATTTATTACCTTTCTTTTAAGTCCATAAGGATATCATATAATTTTAATGAGTCGGTGGCTGGCTGGAATGATGTTAAAGAGATCTAGCCTCTGACGAAAAGTTATTTACCACTGATGCTATCATAAAAAAATTGATGGACTTATTCATACAGGTATCTGGTGTGATTTAGTAGAATGGAAATGGCTCTCATGTTGTTTCTACCAGTAAAGGGTATTTTATTGTACAATGAAATGAAGTGTTAAATCAAATTTTTCAAAAGTATTAAAAAGAATGGAATTTTCACAGGTAAAAGTAATGACAATAATAAACAAACAAGATCTTGACTACAGCAGAGAGAGAATAAACAGCCTAGTAAATAATAAACATGGGGGGTAAACTTTTATCCCATGGATGAACAACGGCAAGCCCACGACTTCAGAGTAATGCTGCTTGTGACATCTGTTTGCCTTGCACAATTCAGACACAAGACACCCAGCACAAACAAGAACATTTCTGGAGGGAAGTTTTTTTTTTTTACACCTCAGATCTTCATGTGTGCTAGGTGAATTGGTACTGCAAGTTTAGCGTCAAGGGCATGCAGTCTTTTCATTATGGAATAAGAAGTTATTTCGTCCTTGTTTTTCATTTAGTAGTTAAGAAAATGATAGATCAAGATTTATCAATGGCTGGATACAGTAATGAACATCACAGACAGCACTTATACGAAAAGTGAATTAAAAAAAAAAAAAGGAAAGAAAAGAAAATAGGTCTACTGTATATATATGTTATTTTCCCATCTGTAAATGCATGATTTGGCTTCGTAACAATAAAGCTGAAGCGTCTGTGAAAGCACTAGCTGAAATGCGTCAACATGTGCGCTCCCTTCTTCTTACTCCCGCTCTGTTTCCATAGAAATGTCACACAAAGTAGAACAGAGAGAAGACTCAGTGATGCAGTGACCATGTTCATGGCTGGTGTTCCAGTTCAGTTCCGCGTGGTGCCAATTCTGCCTGATTTGATGCCCAAGCATGGCTCCATGGTTGTGTACATAGAGGTAAAACTGTTGCTAAAAAAAACCAACAACATTAAAATAGGATCAAATGTGTGTTCTTATGTTGTGGACAAGAAGGCGGGGAAAGATGGGACTGGATGAGTGGGGGGGGGGGGGAGGAGAGATTTTTAAAAGAATTATGCTGATCTGTGTTGATATATAATCTGTATGAGAAAGATGTTTTAATACTGTCTAAGAAAGGATATTGTAGTGATAAGTACAGATGCTAATTAATAATACATGGAGACAGCAAAATGTCAAGAAATGTCAAAGATGATCAAGGTATATTAATTCTATGAGTTTTTGCGAGTGCATATGTTTTATCAGATCAAAGTGTTTAATGGAGAGTACATAATGCCATACTCAAAACATTTCTTGTTTAAAATATGTTTTGTGCTGTATCTCCTCATTGAAAAATCTCTCGGTGTAACATTTCCAATATAGTTCTCCAGTATGATGTTTGCTTCAGTGTTATTTTTGATGCTGTATAGCATGAATCTCTGCCTTTCAAGACAGTGTATGTTTTAAATACAGGGTTTATCTCCAGTTTCTGTGCACTTTATTTATTCATTTTTTTAATTGCAATGGGTATACGTAGTGTGGTGTATATTTACAAAACAGAGTGTATTTTCAACCAAATGTATATTTGCAGTGTTTGTTCGTTCCTAGGTTTTGACTTCCTCAGAATATCAGTTTTGACAGTATCAGGCCAATATAAGTGGGGAGTGAATTTTCAGTGTGTGCTGGAATAGCACACTGTGTGGCTTAAACCATCATGGTTTCTGTCCAGCATGTATTTGTTTTCAGTGCAGTGTGTAGCTTAGATCAAATGTCACATGTGTTCCCAGTACAATGCTTATTTCCTTTCTTCTTTCGTCCTGTCCTCTCTCCCTCTCTCTCTCTCTCTCTCTTCTCTCTCTCTCTCTCTCTCTCTCTCTCTCATATGTGCACACATTTATGTATATATAATTATGAGTGGCTGAGTGCATCCTTTATTTGCACTACCAAAAATGAGAAAGATTGAAATTCCCATTTTGGTGTTACACGCATGTTTTATTGTTTGAAAGTAATTTTAATTTTCAGTGTCACGTTTGTAACTATAAATATGTATGTCTTAACTTTTAGGGCAGCAGTCGCAAATGTAATTTCTCTTGTAACGAGAGATAATAAAGTTTTCTGAATCTGAATCTGAATCTGAATCTCATTTGACTCATCTGACATCAACTTACCAATGACTCTGATTCAACCGTCGATGGCTGGATATATTTTTTTTTGTAATCCTTTGAACTCTCTGACCTTGATAAAACATCTTGTATGTTCTTACAGAGATGAATGAAGTATAGGGAGGGAAACAAGTAGGGAAACTGACACGAAGGGGGGAGGGGATGGGGGAAGGAAAGAGGGAGGGGGATTCGAACCTCGGTAAATGTACACCACACTACAGCTCTGTGAAGAGATTATATAAGAAATTGTTCAGCATTAAACTCTAGTATTCTTTCATCGCTAGACACTGTAGTGACTGGAACCACCAGTTCAATGTCCTGTGCGGCGCTGTATGTTTGGCTGTTGGGTCCATTTTCAGCATCTTGTTTCTTTTGATCTTCTGCAGGATCCCAATGGGTAACTGTCAGACGCTGGATTCTGGTGCAGACTAATGCTGGAGGTGTGTGAGTGTGTGTGTGTGTGTGTGTCTGTGTGTGTCTGTGTCTGTGTGTGTGCGTGTGTGTGTGTGTGTGTGTGTGTGTGTGTGTGTGTGTGTGTGTGTGTGTGTGTGTGTACCCATTTTCTGCATGTGTCTCTGTCTGTGTGCCTTTATATGTATGCACATATAAACACTTATGCTCATGGTTGGCAGTGCACTGATCTTGAGTTTATTAAGAAAATAATTATCATGAAAAGAGGCAATCTTCAGACCAGTTTAACCAATGTATCAAAAAAAAAAAAAAAACATAATGGTGTGTACTCACCAGACAGTATCTGTTAATCCCATCTTTGACCATACATGTTTTGTGTGAATGGGAAACAAAAAAAAAAAAAAAAAAAAAAGGATGATCTTAAGATTGGTGTACATTTTACACAGAAGTATCCAAAGTAAGTCAGTCATGACTTCTGTCATCCCCATCTCTAGTTGTCTGCTTTCAAGTGAATGTATGTCTCTGCAGTTAACAAGATGTGTTTTTGTTCATCCTGATAAGGTGTGTAGTTCTGACATCAGAAGGACAGGTTATCTGCTTCAGGCTCACCATTTTGTTATCTGAGTTGTGTCTCTAGTTAGATATCGGTTAAGAAGAACATTTTTTGATGTAGGATTCCTGTAGCATCCTCCATTGCAGTGAAAATTCAGCTTTGGCTATAGCAGATGAAAATATTTACCTGAAATTCATAGGTCTTTATCTTTTAGAGTCTTTGAGCATCAAAGTTGAAGTATGGAAATAATGGATATGTGAGATAAGACAATGCACCAAAGAAGTGAACAGCGGATCACAGTAGTGTGTTAGAGCAGGTATCACAGCACACCACAGCATAAGACAACCTGACATATCAAGACACAAGACGGCACAACAGAACACATATCAAGACACAAGACAGCACAACAGAACACATATCAAGACACAAGATGGCACAACAGAACACATAACAAGACACAAGACAGCACAATAGAACACATATCAAGACACAAGACTGCACAACAGAACACATATCAAGACACAAGACGGCGCAACAGAACACATATCAAGACAGCACAACAGAAACATATTAAGACACAAGACGGCGCAACAGAACACATATCAAGACACAAGACGGCACAACAGAACACATATCAAGTCACAAGACAGCACAACAGAATACATATCAGACACAAGACGGCACAACAGAACACATATCAAGACACAAGACGGCACAACAGAACACATATCAAGACACAAGACAGCACAACAGAACACATATCAAGACACAAGACTGCACAACAGAACACATATCAAGACACAAGATGACACAACAGAACACATATCAAGACACAAGACGGCACAACAGAACACATATCAAGACACAAGACGGCGCAACAGAACACATATCAAGACAGCACAACAGAACACATATCAAGACACAAGACGGCGCAACAGAACACATATCAAGACACAAGACGGCACAACAGAACACATATCAAGTCACAAGACATCACAACAGAACACATATCAAGACACAAGACGGGCACAACAGAACACATATCAAGACACAAGACAGCACAATAGAACACATATCAAGACACAAGACTGCACAACAGAACACATATCAAGACACAAGACGGCGCAACAGAACACATATCAAGACAGCACAGCAGAACACATATCAAGACACAAGACAAGACGGCGCAACAGAACACATATCAAGACACAAGACGGCACAACAGAACACATATCAAGTCACAAGACAGCACAACAGAACACATATCAAGACACAAGACGCACACAGAAACATCAAACACATATCAAGACACAAGACGGCGCAACAGAACACATATCAAGACAGCACAACAGAACAGAACACATATCAAGACACAAGACGGCGCAACAGAACACATATCAAGACACAAGACGGCACAACAGAACACATATCAAGTCACAAGACATCACAACAGAACACATATCAAGACACAAGACGGCACAACAGAACACGTATCAAGACACAAGACAGCGCAGCGCAACAGAACACATATCAAGACACTAGATGGCACAACAGAGCATGTATCAGACACAAGACGGCACAACAGAACACATATCAAGACACAAGATGGCACAACAGAACGCGCCATCCTGCCTCACACTCCAGCACAGCGCTGCAGAACAACTTGGAGCAGATTGAAAGAATAATTCTTAGTAAGTCCGCCAAAAATGAGGACAAACAAGTTGCAAGACAAGACACTTTATTGGAACAACAGGGAGCAAATTGAAAGAATAATTCTTAGTAAGTCCGCAAAAAATGAGGACAAACAAGTTGCGAGAGAAGACACTTTATTTGTACAACTCGGAGCAAATTGAAAGAATAATTCTTAGTAAGTCCCCCCAAAACGAGGACAAACAAGTTGCGAGACAAGACACTTTATTTTCTTGTAACTTGTCTGCCCTTGTTTTTGGTGGACTCAACTAAGAATTGTTCTTAGAATTTGTTACAATTTCCACCTGCAGTCATGTCACTTTGAAACCGACATAGTACAGTTAAAAGAATGCGACACACAACTTCAGCATCTGCACAGCACAATTATGTCACTATCAGCTGTCATGGTGGTCAATGTGCATGAGTGTCTGTGACAGGCCTGGTCAGCAGGGAGTTTCAACTGTCTGATCAGCCCACCTATGGAACATGGACTGTCCGCCTTGACGCCTTTGTAAGTTTTGCTGTCTTAGTTTGCTGTCTGACTGTAAGATTTACCCTAACAGCATATAAGAAGAGCTGTATACACAATTTCTTAAAAAAAAAAAAAAAAGGCATGGTCAATTTTTTATAATGAAAAAGGAATGCATGTTTTGCTCCCACCTGGCAGCAAAAGCTGCACGTTTATTGGTTACTCACAATTTGTATCTCTGTGTCTTTTTGAAGATTTGCTGCTTTGTTCTGAATACTACACTTTTAGCTTCCATTATACATATTTCCTTTGCTAGGCAATAACTGAAAACATGTCGTGTTTGTGAATTTTGGATTTCTTGCTTTAAATGACACGTTCCTACTTCTACCTGGCCTATGGAGTGGCCTGATTCTCTTTTTTCAGATCTTGCCTTCGTACAGTCTGATAACTGTTCAGAAATAAACTGGTAATAAACCAGCTTTACATCAAGTTCACTTGGGTGAGCATTATGGAGAGCTCGATGGGAGTGTTTGTGATGATAAAAACCACGATGACTGACACATGAACCGTAACAAAGAACAGGCCCTAGTCTGGCTCCACCAGTATGTTCGAATTTGTAAGATGGACACTGAATGTAATATGGACAATGAATGTAATATGGACACAGAATGTAATATGGACACTGAATTTGTGATATGGACACTGAATTTGTAATATGGACTCTGAATTTGTAATATGGACACTGAATTTGTAACATGGACACTGAATTTGTAACATGGACATTAAATGTAGAAAATGAAGGCTGCACTGACGCCACCATAATAACTGAAGCATGACCAGAGATACAGAACAAAGACATAACAGTCCCCCTGTAACTGTCTCCTCAAATGAGAAGAGCTGAGTACTATTTGCACCACTAGCATGACACAGTTTGTAAGATGGACTCTGAATGTTGAAAATGAATGCTGCACTGATGCCACGATTATGTTTTAGGCATGAACAGAGATAATGGAACAGTGTCTCTGCAGCTCTCTCCACAAACTGAGCAGAGCTGAGTAATGCTCGCGAGTAATGACTGAAACATTTTTTTCAGAACACTCCTGTATATGCCTTCATTTTTGCTCGCACATTTGAAACACTTTGCAGAGCAAATAATTATGCTGGCGTATTTTCATTTCAGGCTTGCATGTGAAGAATGCAATACTGTGCAGCCAATGTTCCAGTATGATTTTATCTAATAACTGCACATAAAGACCTGAACGTTTTGCAGAGCAACTAGGCTAGCATGTTTCCATTTAATGCAACCATAAAGACTTGGAACATTTCAGTGGTGGGGTTTACTGTATTTTTTTAAGGAACATTTCAGAGGTAGAGTTTTCAAGGCCAGGACATGAAATCTTGAACGTTTCACAGAGCAAATATCCCAGCATGTTTTCATTTATTGTCTGCCTGTATAGACTGGAACATTTTGCACTGCAAATATGCCAGCATGTTCTCATTTAATGCCTGTACTTATGGAGACTAGAGCATTTTGTATAATAAATATTCTGATGTGTTTTCATGTAATGTCTGCTCATAGTTACTGGAATTGTGTGCACCATGATGGACAAGTCATGGGTACTGTGTCCAGGAGATTAGGTTGTTTTTTTTTATTGTCTGTTGTCATAGGGGCACGAATATCGACGGGAATTTCAAGTGGAAGAGTTTTGTAAGTACATATGAGCATCTGTGTGTGTGTTGTATGTGTGTATGCGTGAATGCATGTGTGTGTGTGTGTGTGTGTGTGTGTGTGTGTGTGTGTGTGTGTGTGTGTGTGTGTGTGTGTGGTGTATGTGTCTACATATGCATGTGAATGTGTTTTGTGTGTGTGCATGTGTGTGTGTGT
>JADBJO010001827.1:177500-200000 GCA_016801955.1 Conus betulinus
TGAGGAGGTCAGAGACTTGGCACGCAGGGCGGGGGGAGTACTACACCATCACTGGCAGTTCAGTCATGTTCTTTGTCAATGTGACAGACTGGTACACATCTCTGAATCGCACAGGCTGGGCCTCTACCACCATCGTAGACTCCCGCATCAAGCTGCATCTGATCGGGAGCAGTGTTCGATCCTTCAAACCTCTGTCAGAGTTTAATGTTCATGTGAGGAGCTGTCTTCCTTCTCAGTGTTCTTGTTGGATGTGTTGTGTTGTTGTGTGTGTGTGTGTGTGTGTGTGTGTGTGTGTGTGTGTGTGTGTGTGTGTGTGTGTGTGTGTCTGCATTTTGTGTGTGTGTGTGTGTGTGTTTGTGTGTGTGTGTGTGTGTGTGTGTGTGTGTGTGTGTGTTTTCTGCATGCATTTTTAGTGAGGAGCTGTCTTCGTTCACGGTGTTCTTGTTGGATGTGTTGTTGTGTGTGTGTGTGTGTGTGTGTGTGTGTGTGTGTGTGTGTGTGTGTGTGTGTGTGTGTGTGTGCATTTGTGTGTGTGTGTGTGTGTGTGTGTGTGTGTGTAGGTGTGTGTGTGTGTGTGTGTGTGTGTGTGTATGTGTGTGTTTTCTGCATGCATATTTTTAGTGCTCTCTCTTTTTTTCACCTATGATGTTGCTCATTTGTTCTTTATTGCACAGCCACACCCAGGTTCATTTTAGTGCAGAGTCAGTACCAGAAGGCAGCTATCAGTATCAGCTTGCAGTGAGGCACAAAGAGGAGACGATGAACTGCTGTCAGGTCACTTCGTTGGTGTGTCCTGACGTATTCTGGTCCAACATTCACAGGACAGTGTCTACTAGTTTCAAAATGAAGTGGCTGAGGGCGGTAAATGAAGCAAAATTTAGACAGAGAAGGGGTTGGCTACCACCAAGGACAAAGACAAACGAAGTACAGGATTGTACTTTGTTTGTCTGTGTCCTTGGCAGTATCTACTAGGCCTGCTACTGGCAATAATTACATAGTCACAGGACTGTACTTTGTCTTTGTCCTTGGCCGATCTACTAGGCCTCCTACTGGCAATAATTACATAGTCACAGGACTGTACTTTGTCTGTGTTTGGCAGTGTCTACAAGGCCTGCTACTGGCAATAATGACATAGTCACAGGACTGTACTTTGTCTGTGTTTGGCAGTGTCTACTAGGCCTGCTAATGGCAATAATGACATAGTCACAGGACTGTACTTTGTCTGTGTTTGGCAGTGTCTACTAGGCCTGCTAATGGCAATAATGACATAGTCACAGGACTGTACTTTGTCTGTGTTTGGCAGTGTCTACTAGGCCTGCTAATGGCAATAATGACATAGTCACAGGACTGTACTTTGTCTGTGTTTGGCAGTGTCTACTAGGCCTGCTAATGGCAATAATGACATAGTCACAGGACTGTACTTTGTCTGTGTTTGGCAGTGTCTACTAGGCCTGCTAATGGCAATAATGACATAGTCACAGGACTGTACTTTGTCTGTGTTTGGCAGTGTCTACTAGGCCTGCTAATGGCAATAATGACATAGTCACAGGACTGTACTTTGTCTGTGTTTGGCAGTGTCTACTAGGCCTGCTAATGGCAATAATGACATAGTCACAGGACTGTACTTTGTCTGTGTGTGGCAGTGTCTACTAGGCCTGCTAATGGCAATAATGACATAGTCACAGGACTGTACTTTGTCTGTGTTTGGCAGTGTCTACAAGGCCTGCTAATGGCAATAATGACATAGTCACAGGACTGTACTTTGTCTGTGTTTGGCAGTGTCTACTAGGCCTGCTAATGGCAATAATGACATAGTCACAGGACTGTACTTTGTCTGTGTTTGGCAGTGTCTACTAGGCCTGCTAATGGCAATAATGACATAGTCAGAGGACTGTACTTTGTCTGTGTTTGGCAGTGTCTACTAGGCCTGCTAATGGCAATAATGACATAGTCACAAGGCCAGCGTGAGTGAGCATCCCTTTCCAAGCGTGCCATCCCCAGTCTGTGCAGCAAAGGTCTCCATGAAGTTGCCAGCATCAATGATCTCAACAGGAACTTGTGAGAGCCATGGATATGCAGACCTGTGTACCCATATGATTGCGCCATATTTTGTGCACATGTTTGGCGAAAATACAACAGAGAAGATGACCTGAGGGAAACACGTCAGAAAAATACACTCTGGAGACAATGGTAATTGCACCTGCAAAGGATCAACCAAAGCATGGCTTTCACCATAGAGTGACTACCTGAGCTGACTTCCGCTTGCCATGCTTTTAACGTGATGACAGCCCTGATATGGCCCTTTGCAGTCGGCTGGGCTATAAGCAACATTATCTTATCTTACCTTCCACTTGCCAAAAAGCCTTAGGCCGAGTCTGCTTATTTGACAACATGCCGTGAAACATTTGAATATATGGTTCCAGACTTCCCGTCGGAGCCTATTGGGCGAAGGTTGCTACAATGAAGGGTTAAATCTTGGTTTCTATTGTTTTTCTCCTTTTTTCAGTTTTGACATCATCACCTATCATTGCTGTCAGAAATCTTCGAACTCTCACAACATTTCAGTTTTCATCTCCCACCCAGGTTGCTGTCGCCAGGTATGACGGGACGCCAGTTCTCCACCACAGGCCAGTGACGTTTGAGGTGTCTATGAGCAATGTGGGAATACCGTCCTATCCCATGAAGCCTGTGTCCATCCGTCCAGTCAATGGCATCGCCTCCATTCCCGTGATTCCCCAGGCTGAGACTCAGCACATCAGGGTGAAGGTCAGCAAAGAGAAAAATGATGGCTGCTGTTTTGGTGCATTTTAGGAAACAGTTATTTTCACTGAACTGAGTGAAAAGGAAGTGATTTGCTGTTATTTTGGTGCATTTTAGGAAACGGTTATTTTACTGAATTGAGAGAAGAGGAAACGACTGCTGTGTGTATTTAAGGAAACTGTTGTTTTATTGAATTGAGAGAAGAGGAAACGACTGTGTGTATTTAAGGAAACTGTTGTTTTATTGAATTGAGAGAAGAAGAAACGACTGCTATGTGTATTTAAGGAAACTGTTGTTTTCATTGAATTGAGAGAAGAGGAAACGACTGCTGTTATTGTAGTGTATTTTAGAAAATTATTTTACTGAATAAATGGAAAGCTTGTACATGTTTATGTTCAATTCATACCGTAGACAAACTTGCCAGTTTAATTACTGGTTAATTTACAACCACTGATAGCTGTTTGTTTGAGTGAATTTGTACATGCATTATCACACCCTCAAGTGAATGCGCATGTGTGTATGTTTGTTTCCGTGAAGAAAAAAAAATCAAATCATCACGATTTATTTTTCTTTGATATATGTGCACTGTATCATATGTGTTTGCCCTATCACATACCAGACTGGATTTTTTTAAAAATTGAGGGTGCACCTTATGTGCTGTCATCTTGCAGCAGGAAATTACGGTACTTTTTCTGCAAACTATTGCAAACAGATCAGTGTAAGAGATTCCATTCCCTCACTATCCTATGACAGTTGGTCACAGGGGTGCCCATGGCAAATGCTTGATCGGTCAGAGACAGAGGTTTTGTAACCAGTCCAAATCATCATGCTGTCATTCACAAATAGCTTTGGATGTGTGTGTGTGTGTGTGTGTGTGTGTGTGTGTGTGTGTGTGTGTGTGTGTGTGTGTGTGTGTGTGTGTGTGTGTGTGTGTGTGTGTGTGTGTGTGTGTGTGTGTGTGTGTGTGTGTGTGTGTGTGTGTGTGTGTGTGTGTGTGTGTGTGTGTGTGTGTGTGTGTGTGTGTGTGTGTGTGTGTGTGTGTGTGTGTGTTATGATGCACGGCCACAGGCATCCTACTTCGACGGTGATCCAAATGAAAGATACGGTGGGGGTCATTTGGTTGACGATCGTCGGACGATGGTGGAGATGAGGGCCAGCCGTTACTACTCCGAGGTCAACAGTTACATTGCCATCAGAACATCCACGGAACATCCGCGGGTCAGTGCCATCTTCAACTGGTTTGCAGTGTTATGTGTGCATCTGTGTCTGTTGGTTGGTTTGACTGTCTGTTGATGGTTTTTCTGTGGATTGGTTTGTGTGCCTGTGGATCGGTTTGTCTGTCTGTTGATTGTTTGTCTGTCTGTTGGTTGGTTTGTCAGTCTGTTGATTGGTTTTTTCTGTGGATTGGTTTGTCTGCCTGTGGATTGGTTTGTCTGTCTGTTGATTGGTTTGTCTGTCTGTTGGTTGGTTTGTCAGTCTGTTGATTGGTTTTTCTGTGGATTGTTTGTCTGTCTGTGGATTGGTTTGGTTTGTCTGTCTCTGTTGCTTGGTTTGTCTGTCTGTGGATTGGTTTGTCTGTCTGTTGATTGGTTTGTCTGTCTGTGGATTGGTTTGTCTGTCTGTTGATTGGTTTGTTGTCTGTCTGTTGATTGGTGTGTCTGTCTGTTGATTGATTTGTGCGTCTGTGGTTGGTTTGTCTGTCTGTTAATTGGTTTTTTCTGTTGATTGGTTTGTCTATCTGTTGATTGGTTTGTCTATCTGTTGATTGATTTGTCTGTCTGTTGGTTGGTTTGTCTGTCTGTTGATTGTTTTTTCTGTTGATTGGTCTGTCTGTCTGTTGATTGGTTTGTCTATCTGTTGATTGGTTTGTCTGTCTATTGGTTGGTTAGTCTGTCTATTGGTTGGTTTGTCTGTTGATTCATTTGTCTGTCTGTTGGTTGGTTTGTCTGTCTGATAGTTTGTTTGTCTATCTGTTGATTGGTTTGTCTATCTGTTGATTGGTTTGTCTGTCTGTTGGTTGGTCTGTCTGTGTGTTGATTGGTTTGTCTGTCTGTTGATTGGTTTGTCTGTCTGTTGGTTGGTTTGTCTGTCTGTCAGCAGACCAGGAAAAATCTAACGAGTGTTTTGTCATGTAATTTGTCAGCCCCCTTTGTCTGACAGATTAACTGACATTTTTCTGAACAAAATCTCTTTCAATTTCTGCCTGCAGTCACCTGACTGTGACACTGCTGAATGATGGGAATGGAACATGGTGGAAAGATGGGATGTGACCCAAGGGCAAACCTGTGAAGTGACGGTATAGGTTTGGGTATAAAGATGGAACTAGAACTCGTTCTGCTTTCACTGACACTGCAAGACCTGGCAAAGCCTATGCGGGCAAAGCCTACCCAGGCAAAGCCTACCAAACAATGTCAACACAACGTGGCAGAAAGATGGAAAAACAGACCCAAAGACAAACCCATATAGTCATGGTGTAGATCTGGGTATAAAGACGAATCCTGGATTATTTTTTTTCTACTTTCATTAACGCTGCATGATAGGGCATTTTCTCCGTATTTACCTGTCCAAATGCTAGGCAAATGCCTAGTGTTTGGACAGGTGATATATCATGCAACTAGTTTTAGTGGTGGAAATTCCTTTTCAAAACATTTTAGAATAAAATTTTTCAAACAAGATGTCTAAATACGGACAAGAACATTAAGTTTATGGAACACAATATCTGAGAACTGACGAGAATTGGTGTGTGTGTAGATTTCACCCCGGATCCAGTCACCCAACCAACAACAGAATGGGTGGGGATGGAGGGGGGGAGAGAGAGAGGACAGGGGAGGACTGTGTGACTTTGGCAGGGATCTGTGATGTCCCGTGTGACCTTTTAGCTTCTATTTATAAATTTTCTGAATTCCAGGGGAAAGGTACCCTACAGTTGTACTTGACAGCTCATTTCACGCTTTTTATCAGATGAATTGGAAGTGCGTTAGCCTGTTTCTTTCGGACAGATTCCAAGAGAAGGCGGATCATGTGAACAATAAAAATGTAATGGGGAAGTTTGCTGTGGTCTTTGGCTACTGAGCTGAGAGTGCTCTCACACATGAAAAGAGTGAAACATGTTGTTCTCACTAAATGAAATAATGGGCAAAAAAACTGTGTGCAAGTGCATAGGCACACAGGCACACACACACACACACACACACACACACACACACACACACACACACACACACACACACACACACACACACACACACACACACACACACACACACACACATAGACACACACACTCACACACACATGCAGCACAGACCACGTGGGTGCACATGCAGAGGACATGCACATAGACACACTCAGACATGGACACAGACATACACAGAAACACATATGCACTCGCACACACACACACACATGCATAACACACACACACACACACACACACACACACGCACACACACACACACACACACACACACACACACACACACACACACACACAGAGCTAATTAAAAACTGCTTGGACAGTTACAGTTATCTGTTAGGAGAAAGGATCTGAAAAAATTTCCACTGATTTTGGCATGGCGCCATATAACAACAATGCATTGATCAACTCATCATCTATATTAAATTATGGAAGATGGTCATATGATTTATTTTAATAAGAATTGTTTATATCTGATAAATGAACCTGTAGGATGCTGTTTGTTGACAGGTGAACGAATACATGATATTCCATGTTGTGGTCACCCATTTTGTCCCTCGCATCTACTACCAGGTAAGATGTCTCCAGTGTATTCATTTGAAGATGCTTTTCTGAGATATGTATTATGCTGTGGCGTTTTTCACTAACTGAAATTTTTGGCCTCACAAAAAATTATCACCAAATGGAAGAGAGGCCTGCAGAGTATCTTTGAATAAAGGAAACTTTCCTTTCTTTTTTTCAGGTAAAATGTATTTCATACATGGAAGAGATCTCTCAGGATAACTTTTGGTGTTGACAAAACTATACTATAGCTAAGGCATTGCTCACAAGGCTTTTAAGTCACAAGGCATTGAAGGTTTTAGTAAAACACTGATGATAGACCCATAGACTGATCTTGTCTCCACTTTGGCTTTTGTTTCATTCCATGGTTTTGGTCGCTCACCCAAGATCAAATTTTGCACCCAGTTCAAGGAGATAAGTGATGGTCTGTTCATCCTATGTTTTCACTGTCTTTGATGTTATTTATTTTAGCTGGAAGAAGACCAAAGAGACTGAAATCCATTGTGTTTGTTGTGTAGTTTGCTAGTTCTTTCATTTGGTGGTGCAGTAATTTTGTCTTTGCTCTTAAAGATAGACCCATCGTCAACTACTAACAGCATTCAACTGCTTCCAAAGCACTTGTTGGGCCAGACATTTGTGGGTGTGGAAAACCCTCTCTGTCCACCAGCAGCAAATGGCTACTAATCCAGTTCAGAAAAGGTTAAGGCGGCAGAAGAAGTGAGACACTATGTTAACTGATTCTGCAATGTCACATTATAGATAATATAATGAATCTCTTACAGTTAACAGCATTAGCCTGTGGACCTGAAATCTTTCATCTTTAAACGCTGAATGGCTTGTAATGAAGGTGGCAGCACAAGGCAACATCATCATTGGTGACGAGCTGGAGATGACCTCCAAGCAGAAGACCTTTGCAGTGGCGCTGTCCAGGGAAATGGTACCGACCGCTCGAATCATTGTCTACTACATCCACCAGCCGGAGGAGATTGTCTCAGATCATTGTCTACTACATCACAGGCAGCCGGAGGAGATTGTCTCAGATGTGCTGAACTTCTTTGTGAATGGCACAAGGCTGCATGAGGTAATGTGTATATCTGTGTCTCAGATGTGCTGAACTTCTTTGTGAATGGCACAAGGCTGCATGAGGTAATGTGTATAAGTTTTTTTTAGGGGATGGGTAAGGTACATGGGGTGGGACTTAAGGATAGGATTTAAGGATAAATGGGGTGGAGGGAGGATTTTTTTTTTTAAAGTGGAGCCTTCATCTGCCTATTTTTAACACTTTTTTTTCTTTTTTTTTTTTTCTTTTTTTTTCCCCCCCCCCCCCCCCCCTTTTTTCTTTAAACCCCTCATCTGCAGTTGCTCACCATGCAGATCAGTGCGTTCTATTTACTGATGGACATTTGTACGCAAAACTTAATGTTTTGGTGTGTGATACACCGGGGTAGAGGGAGCTGGAAAGGGAGCTGGAGGGATTGGGGAAGGAGGGATGTGCAAAATTGAAAGAGTAATGCGAAGTGCGCACTTGTGTAGTGCGAGTTGTGTGTGTAGTTAGGTTCGTTGTAAGTGTGTTTATGGAATGTGTGCAGTGCAATTGTAAAATATGTGTGCGGTGTATGTATAAAAATGGGTGTGGGTATGTGAGTGTCCATGTATGTGTCCTTGGATATGACTCATTCTGCAACTAGCAGCACTCACAAACACAAAGCCTTGTCAAGAACCTTTCATCTCGTGCACATCAAAACAACACATCGTTTGTCTCTGAGATTGTGGAGTCAGGATAACAAAACGAGTCATGCGTGAAACAGGTGAGTCTTGGCATCAACCGTGGGAAGGACTTCAGTCGAGACACGGTGGAGTTCAACGCCTATGCTAACCCTGGTTCCTACGTGGCCTTCAGTGGCATGCTGGCCAGTTTGTATAACAAAGGGTTCAACGATGGCATCACCGAGAATAAGGTTGTGTGTGTGTGTGTGTGTGTGTGTGTGTGTGTGTGTGTGTGTGTGTGTGTGTGTGTGTGTGTGTGTGTGTGTGTGTGTGTGTGTTGTGTGTGTGTGTGTGTGTGTGTGTGTGTGTGTGTGTGTGTGTGTGTGTGTGTGTGTGTGTGTGTGTGTGTGTGTGTGTGTGTGTGTGTGTGTGTGTGTGTGTGTGTGTGTGTGTGTGTGTATGTGTGTGTGTGTGTGTGTGTGTGTGTGTGTGTGTGTGTATGAATCATGAACAGAGTTGTGTTCTTGATTCATGGGATTACTTCAAGAGAACATTTGTCGAGAGAACAACAAGCTTGATCTTTTCTCACCATCTTGCAGCATCCATAGAGTTCGAATCAAGGGATGGTCCATATTAGTAAATCTGAAGAAAAAAAAAAATCTCCATTTCATATGAAAGGGATGCATGTCCGCCAAATGAATCAATTGTCTAGATAATGGATGAAAAAGCTGCATATCATTTACTTCATGCAATGGTTGCAAAATCTGTCATATTTGTGAGTGTGTGTGGAGGTGCACACCAGTGGAGCCATTTTGGACACGCCCAGCAAGCTAAGCCAATTCTACAGTCTTGAGCTGGAAGAGTGTCTGATCTCAAGCATGGCATGAAGACATGGTCAACACTGGAGAGAGAAGTGTGTTTTCCAGTTTGCAGTGTAACCTCCGAAATCAAAGGCACAGAACTCTCCCGAAGTCGGAGTGTGGCTGCCCACGTGGTGGGGTAATCAAAAACGGTCACACAGGGTAATGTTCTCATCCCCAGCTGATGCATTTGCACCACAGTGTTCAAGTACTTTGTCTGTTCGGATGATCCCTGCAGTCTTTTAGCCAGGGTACGACAACGACAGCAACAACGACAACAACATCAACGAAGGCACAGAACTGGTAGTTTTTTTGAATGACAGCATGAGCACCTTGTGGATGGCTTAGCCTCAGAAAGTTGAGAGTGTGGTCGGCACCATCTGCGGTCAGAGCAAGAGAGTGAGAGACATGTCTCCTGAGCCAGAAAGGAAGTGAACTGATGTTTATTTAGCCATCCATGCAGAGCTGGCACTTGAGGGGAGGTGCACTGGCCAGCTGGGAGACATTGGGTAGAGGCTGAGTTAGCTTCATTAAAACTTCAGCGCATGATGGTTAGCGAAAGGGGTTTCCCGGTAAGTAGATCGAAGGCATCAGTCTGTGTGCAAAGTAGAACAAAGGCATCCATCTGGTTGGGTGAATTTAAGGAAAGCAGCCATTTAAGTTGGTTCCACCGTTTGGTGTTCTGAAATAGGACTTCAGTGAAGAACAGTTTGAAGTAGATTTGGTCAAGGCCAGGAGTCCTCACATTGAAACACAACGCCACAACAAAAAGCCACATGATGATGTCTATGGCCACAGCACAACCCGATCAGTTACCCATCATCCCCAAAGAGAGAATGTTGATACCTCAACCACTTGCCTGCTGACAGATTTTCTACTCTGTATGCTTGGTAGAATATAGATCTGATTCAGACATAACATGAACTATTCCCTTTCATTCATAATTTTCAGTCTATTTTGGTTAGACGCATAAAGGTATTTATCATCAAAATGAATCAAAATTTGAAATATCAACATCTTAACGTCATCTTTACTAACGTGCAGAAGACTGTCCTCCTATACATTTGAATCATACAGATGTGCCGGTGTGGGTCGTTTGCCGGTACCTGTTTCAGTTGGATTTCACCTGCTGCATTGAAACCTTTGTCACTAGTGTCTTGGTCGTGCAATTCTTCTTGCAAAGTTTGCACAGCTTGACCAAGCTTTAAACAACCTGGAGCAGGAACCAGACATGCCATGACAGTGCATTCCATACTTTGAGATCTAAACGTTTACCCACAGACGTATTCATCTAACTCCAGTTGGAAGATGCACTGTGAAATCTGCTTTCCCTCCTTACAGAATGCAGCTTATGTTATAACTTCTTAGACTCGCGTGCAAGAGAGCTACAAAGGGAATCAATTCTTGTCATGAATCAGCAAGATTTCCTGGTATGCAGGACAAGAGAGAGAGAGCATTCAGCATGTATACTGCATGTTAGCACAGTATAGCAGCTTGAGTTGAGTGCACATATGCAGAAGGGGTGCATCAGTCTGAAGTTGATATACCCATTGATACAGGTATGTAGCTGGAGTGCTGTCTTCTAATAGCGTAGACATCGATTTAGGTATACAGGTAATGCTAATCATCACCCGTAATAATCCTTGCTGTTTCCAGCCACAGAAAAGAGGAGAAGAAGGAAAAGTAACTCACTGTGCTGTATATTTCTGTCTTCCAGCTAATCGATGAACTGGACACATACGACCAGGCAGCCAAGGGAAGCTACCGCCACCTGTGGAGAGTCAGCGAGATGGAATATGAGTACGCCTTCTTCCCTGGCAGTGACTATGGCATCGACCCCAACACCAGCTTTCATGTGAGAGAGAATTTGGGTTACCTTGGCTGGCTGAGTTGTGAAGACAGATGGAAGGAAGGCTTGCAGGGATATACTCTAATGTGATTGTGTGTGTGTGTGTGTGTGTGTGTGTGTGTGTGTGTGTGTGTGTGTGTGTGTGTGTGTGTGTGTGTGTGTGGTGTGTGTGTGTGTGTGTGTGTGTGTGTGTGTGTGTGTGTGTGTGTGTGTGTGTGTGTGTGTGTGTGTGTGTGTGTGTGTGTGTGTGTGTGTAAGCTGACTTGCACTTACAGGGGTGGGATACATATTTATGCAAGATAGTCACTGTGCATACATGCATATGTGTGTGTGTGTGTGTGTGTGTGTGTGTGTGTGTGTGTGTGTCTGTGTCTGTGTCTGTGTGTGTGTCTGTGTGTGTCTGTGTCTGTGTGTGTGTGTGTAAGCTGACTTGCACTTACAGGGGTGGGATACATGTTTGTGCAAGATAGTCACTGTGCATACATGCATACGTGTGTGTGTGTGTGTGTGTGTGTGTGTGTGTGTGTGTGTGTGTGTGTGTG
This sequence comes from Conus betulinus, assembly GCA_016801955.1. Lineage (NCBI taxonomy): Eukaryota > Metazoa > Mollusca > Gastropoda > Neogastropoda > Conidae > Conus > Conus betulinus. The sequence goes on from JADBJO010001827.1 coordinate 188,976, forward strand.
TGTATTTGTGTGCACGCACATGTAGGCATACAGTTAGCTGATTTACGTCTAATCCATTATCTTCACATACAGCGAAATCATATCACTGGGCCTGTGAAGAATCTCATTTTTTTTTTTTTTTTTTTTTTTTTTTTTTTTTTATTCTCAGGATGCTGGTCTGATTGTCCTGACAGATGCTCACCTGCCAAGAATTCCAAGTAAGAGCTATGTCTATCATATGCAAATGTTTATTGCACAGACCTATTTATCACACAGGTATGTAAAATATGTATTACATGATTCCATCCAGAGTTGTCTTGTGAGCATGTGGCAACTGCTAACTCCCTAGCATTTTTTTTTTTTTGTTTTTGTTTTGAAGCATACCTTGTTCTAAAAGTTCTAGTAATTATATCAGCTTGTTGTTCATAGGCATTGGATAGGTTTGTGCTTGTTTGGAAGAGCGTGGGTGCAGTAGTGCAAATCTACATTTGTGTATGTGAGTGTGTGTGTGTGTGTGTGTGTGTGTGTGTGTGTGCATGCATGTGTGTGTGTGTGTGTGTGTGTGTTGTGTGTGTGTGTGTGTGTGTGTGTTTGTGTACACATGTGTGTATGCATGCACTGGTAGGGGGTGTACTGCTCATCATAGTAGAATGGAAGATAAGATGAAAAAGTGTTGTTTTTTTTTTGTCTGTTTGGTTGTCTGTTTATGTTTGTATTGTTTTGTTTCATTTTATTTTGTTTTATCTCCACCAAAAAGGTCATGTTATTACTCGCAGGTGTTTGTGTTGAACAGTAAAAAAACTACCAAGACTTATTAGGCTAAGCTCATGTCTGGTTTACTCTTCAACCTTTTTGAAGCTGAAAAGCATACCCAGCAAATGACAGCATGTAGAAACATGCCCTCTTTACCTTTTGTGTATCTGGACAACAGCATTGTATGCCTCCACCCCCAACCCCCACCCCTTCAAAAAAAAAAAAAAAAAAGAGGCTTTTGAGTCAAACCAACCTCCAATGAGTGCCACCTGACACACACTACAGACACAGGGCCTGTATGGCAAGACACTGGATGAAGCGATGCAAAGATGCTGATACATTATAGATATGTCCACACTCACACTGCTTGGACAGGTGTTATCATGTGTGCATACATGATGAATATGCCTTGATAGTGTACATATAATTATTATGCCTGCGATAGTGTGCATATATGATGAATATGCCTGCCTGCCATAGTGTACATATAATGATTATGCCTGCGATGGGGTGCATATATGAAGAATATGCCATGATAGTCTGCGTATATGATGAATATGCCTGCCATAGTGTACATATAATGAATATGCCTGTGATAGTGTGCATATATGTTTTAAACAAGGTTTTATTTTCAGTAAACACCGACAAATACAATCAATACAGAACAGGAAACACAAAAGCAAAGCTTAATTGAAGTGTCACCTGCTTAGGAGGTCACAACAATGAGTAACAATGAGTCAGTAAAGTAGATACAGTTATTATAATGAGCATAAATTAGGAAGCGAATGGACAATGTGATGTGATAAAGAAAAAAAAAAAAAGAGAGAGAGAGTGTGCATATATGATGAATATGCCTGTGAGAATGTGCATACATGATGAATATGCCTGTGAGAATGTGCATACATGATGAATATGCCTGTGAGAGTGTGCATATATGATGAATATGCCTGTGAGAAAGTGCATACATGATGAATATGCCTGTGAGAATGTGTGCATACATGATGAATATGCCTGTGTGAGAATGTGCATACATGATGAATATGCCTGTGAGAGTGTGCATACATGATGAATATGCCTGTGAGAGTGTGCATACATGATGAATATGCCTGTGAGAGTGTGCATACATGATGAATATGCCTGTGAGAGTGTGCATATATGATGAATATGCCTGCAATAATGCGCATAAGATGATGAATATGCCTGAGATAGTGTGCATATATGATGAATATGCCTTGATAGTGTGCATACATGATGAATGTGCCTGTGGGTAACGCGCATATGTGATGACTATACCTGCTAGTGTGCAAATGAACTGTCTCTGAATTCTGTCCAGATCTAGATAAGTGCCAAGAGGGTTTTCTCCCCTGTCTCAGCAATGCTGCATCGGAAAGCTGCTATCCCATGGTGCAACACTGTATGGGCTGTTTGACGCCTGCGAGGATGGCTCTGATGAATTTGGATGTAAGGGATGTGATGTTGATGCAAACACATGTATCATTATGTCTTTGGTCACGTGTGTGTGTGTGTGTGTGTGTGTGTGTGTGTGTGTGTGTGTGTGTGTGTGTGTGAGTTAATAGTGAAATTGTCCTGATATTGAAGGAGTCTTTGAAGTAATCTTAATGAATGCATTGTGATTCATAGCACAAGATAGAAAATGTGATTGATTGCTTGATTGATGATCTTTATTCCCAAGGTGGCAGATGAGCAAGAAGATGATTTTCTTTCTTCTTCTTGTCCCTTTGGTCCTTGTCCCTTCATACTAGCACTAAGGATACTAGCACATTAATGCTATTACACAATACAAACCTGATTGTAACAAAACAGTGATGATTCATACAATCGTCAAAGAAAACATGCACACACACTAAAACTGTATTTTCATTTGTAAGATTATTTTCTTCTTGTTATCTTTGATGGCATTTCAGCTCCAGTAGGAGCTATTTCCAGACAAGAGGACCAGAATAGCAAAGACTTGTTATAGATAAGTCAATCCTAGGTATGGGAACGTGGAGTTTTGTCAAATTTCCAGAGTTCATGCTGAAGCTGGACTGAACAGCTTTCGGGGTTAAACCACAGACAAGTGTTTGGCATGAAAATTCCTTTATTGATGACATTCATATCCCTTAGTGGAAAAAACTCCAACTTGAATATAACCTGACTCTGCAAGGCTCGAGGATTTCAGGAGAACTGCGTTAAGAGTTCATTTGTAGGTTCTGATTAAAGATCTCATTGCGTTGGCACTGGCTTGGTCAGACAGTACTGCACAATAATTAATTGAGCAAAATATGAATGCATTCAGGAATAATTTTCTGGCATGAAAGTTAAAAAAAATGCATAATCCTGCATAGTTGATAGAGTTGTCTGCACACATTGTTTTGCACAAAGTGTCGATATGAACAGGCCTTTTATTTCCCAGATTTTGGTTTCATGGTGAGACTGTGTTGGTCTTGAAATCGTCTTTGAAAGAGTCCTGGCATGTGCAGTCATCACTGGCACAAAATCATCATTTGGGGGGTGGAGGTGGGGGATGGGAGGATGAGGGGGGTGTATGCATTTGGTTTCTTAGCTATCAGTTAAATCATGAAAATGTGTAGATCTTGAAGGAGTTATGCAGACAGTCATCTCATGTGTTTCTTGTGCATTCAATTTTCTTGTCTTTAGCTTGAAGATAAAGTTGTGTGGATCATGAGGGAGCCTTCAAAAGAGTCTTTCTGTAGGCAAATCACTCATAGTGTGTGAATAGTTATGGGTGTGCGTGTTCATGCATGCACTCAATATCCCAGTAGCTGGTTTAATGACATAATCGTCTGAATCCTGAAGAAGACTATGTAGATGGAGAGTCATTCAAAATACAAGATGACTGGCACACAGGAATACACTGGTGGGCAAAGAGTCATTCCTCTGTGTGTGTGTGTGTGTGTGTGTGTGAATGTGTGCCTACACCAGGTGATTACCATAACAACACCATGATGGCACCCCCACCTCTCCACCACATGAGTCGCACCATGCGTCTCTATGACAACAGCTCCTGGGCATGGCAAGAAATATTTGTCAAGTGAGTACTTCTCTTCACTGTCATTTCTGTTTTTTTTTCCGGGGGGGGGGGGGGGGGGGGGTACATTTCTGCCCCATTACTTTTCATACATTTCTGCCCCATTACTTTTCAACCACATCAGTTCGCTGGAAGAAATCTAAAGGAAAAATCAGCTGAAAAAGCAATGTAAACTGAAGGAAACAGGAAAGAACTGAATGTAATGCCAGCGGCAGCTTTGCAGTTGGTTCTGCCTAGATAGGAAGCATGTTATGTTAACAAAAGAATTGACCATGAAGCACTTGAGTTTGGTCTTTGATTGAGGATTGGTGCTTTATGAATACTCTGAGAAGAAGAAGAAAAACAAACAACAACAACAACAATGACCACAACAACCACAACAACAACAACTTGTGAGAAGTGGATTTATGCTTTTTGTTTTCACACCTTTCTCTCTCTCTCTGTCTCCTTCTGTCTCTGTCTGTGTGTGTGTGTGCGCGTGTGTGTGTGTGTGTGTGTGTGTGTGTGTGTGTGTGTGTGTGTGTGTGTGTGTGTGTGTGTGTGTGTGTGTGTGTATGCAGCTATCTATCAATATCTGTCTATATATACATACACACACACACACACACACACACACACACACACACACACACACACACACACACACACACACACACACACACACACACACACACACACACACTGGGGTGTAGGTCACACCTGTATATCTTCTTGCTGAAGAGCTGAAATGAAGCAGAATAGCATATGGAGTTCTTCCTCTAATATTTCAGAATTTCCCTGCCAAAGCTACCCATACCAAAGCGGTTGTATTTTCAATGTGTCAGTTGCTTTGTTTGTCTGTCAGCAAATTGACACCAAAAATGCTGACCTGATTTTTCAAAGAACTGGATGAAAAGAAGGAATGTGGCCCAGGGTGATGCATCCGTCCGATTTTAGTGCAGATCCGGGTCAAAGGACATAGTCAGAATCAGTTTGACCTTGATGAAGGTCGGGGCTGTCAGGAGTCCGCTTCTGGTTGTTTGCTCTGAAGTGTCATATCCAGTTACATATTGATTTTGCTTTTCGCCCTTTTACCTGCACTGGCTAAAGAGGCAGAGGCAGAATCAACACATTAGGTAAGAAGACTGTGGAGTGTCCAGGGTGGTTTTGGTCAAATGACGTTCAGACGGTGAACATTCACACGCACCTCAGATAATACTGAGAGCTGGGGAGGAGGGACCAATCTAACACTGCACTTATATCACCAGAATGACACTATGTTAACAAGAGCTGTCAAAAATGCATATTATTTGTGTTGGGGGCCTAGGAATCAAACTCATTACTTTCAAAATGCAAGCTTGGTGGCGTAACCAGGAGAGATATTCAAGCACTCTGCTTTGATTTTTTTGCTGTCCCATCTTCTGTACCACCTCAGTGGCATTGAACCCACACCACTCATTCTGACCCCCAGTCTGCAGCCACAGCCCGGCCTGGCCTGCTGCAGCGCCAGCACTGGCAATCACAGGGAGCAGTCAGTGTCAAGTCACCAAGCAACAACCCACTGGAGGAGACACTGCAATGTTGCCGAGTCACTTGGGTGGTGTTCAGTGGCGCCTGTTCTGATATTTTGGTTTCAGTTGTGTTATGGCCCAGAGGAACACAAAGATCCCCTTCAGGGCTCACAGCACATCACATTCTCTGTGTCAGCTGGGACAGGGAAGAGCTGTTCCTGTGGACAGTTGTGTTGGCTGTGGGTTCAGTGTCTCTTTGGTGTGGTGCATGCTCCTGGTTTCTGTGCAGACCCAATGGACGCGTGGACTTCCGAGTGCCCACGCCAAAGTACCCTCTACAGTGGGTGGTGAACGGTCTGTCCATGAGCAATACACAGGGTTTGGGGATCATGCGACGACCTGTGACTGTGAGTATCTGGTGTGTGTGTGTGTGTATGCGTGTGAAAAGAGAGAGACATTAGGAGGCTATGTTTGTTAATGCATAAAGTATGTATACCTGGCATACTCTCTGCATGCTTGGCAGAGCATTCATTTCATTCTGATCATCATCCACACAAAGGTAAATAGATTTTAGGACAAAAGGCAAGTAGATTTTAGGACAAACTGCCATGGCACAGTTTCAGAATAAGGTGACTGTTGGCCATCATCCATTTTGCGCCCAGTTTGAGGAGATGGGTGTGATTGTTTTGTTTTCATTTTCATTGTCTTCAGTGTTGTTTGTCTCGCCTGAAGAAGACCACAGACTTTGAAGTGCGTGTGTTTTATCTTGTGATTTGTCTCTTTTGTTTGGCAGAACAACAAATCTTTATTTAAGTTTGCCATAGTGCAATTTTGAGTTTGACAGAGTCTGGCTGCTAGGTAGGCTTGAACTCTATTAGGAGTGAAAAATGCTAGTCTGGCATATTCTTTTTAGTCATACTGACTCCTATCCAGAGTGGGGTGTGCAGTGGGCCTCAGTAAGAAGCTTGAACCATGCTGTCAAGAATCGCCCATTTCATGAGTGTGCATTTGAGAACAGTGCTTTCATTTCTTGATCAGCACAGCAGGTGCTTGTGTTTCTCAGCCTGATTGAAAGCAACAGATAGTTTAAGAGAAGGATTAAAGACATATCACACACTCTCAAAAACATCATTTGGTCTGTTTTGTACCTGTAAAAGTTTTTTTTTTTAAAAGTTTATGTCAGTTTTCTGTGTGCCTGTTTCAGTATGATGCCACACAATTTATGTAAAAGATTAAAAAAAGGTTATGTCAGTTTTCTGTGTATGTATTTCAGTATGATGCCACACGATTTATGTACATCATGGTGAACACCCCAAGACGATTGTAAGAGGCGAACAGATTGGAGTGCGTGTCACCGTGTTCAACTATTGGTATGATGATGACTACATTGAGGTCAGTGGATGCTTCTGCTTCCATCTTTCTGATTATTGTTGCCATGTCCTCTGATGATTGGTAATGATTTTGATTGAGTACAAGTTCAGTGTGAACTGAAAGCTGTCTACTATGTGAAGCAAGAAACATTTTTGACTCTAAGAATGGTTTTCCTGATTTGCTTGCAGTGTGTATGAGTGTGTGTGTGTGTGTGTGTGTGTGTGTGTGTGTGTGTGTGTGTGTGTTGTTCTGTGTGCGTTTGTGTTTGAGTGGTGTGTGTGTGTGTGTGTGTGTTTGGGGGGGGGGGGGGGGTGTGTCTTTTCTTTTTTATGGTGTTCTGAGAGAGAGAGATTTTTTTTTTTTTTCAATACAGCTAAGATGTAATTTGTTTTATTTTTACAGTTTCTGATTTTTATTATTTCACTTGTAAATATCAAATGTTTCCGTGTTAATTTTCCTTTATGATTTTTATGTCATTCAAATGTTATTTGTATTATTTTCATTTCTCATTAATTTATTAAGGTTTTTTTTTTAAAATGTCAGTACAACATTATGTTAATCTGACAGTAAATGTTTCAGTCAGTCAGTCAGTGTGTGCATGTGTGTGTGTGTGTGTGTGTGTGTAGGATTGCATGATATTTAAAGGTCTTTTTGAAATGGAGTGCCATTTTCATATCTTTGAAGAACAGCTGGGGTCTATGACAACCATGAAAGGGCATGTGAAAATGTCACAAATGCTGAAAAATCTTTTTAAGTGTTCCCAGAAATGATGATCATGTTTTCAATGAAAAGGGTGGGCCCTTAACCAGCTCAGTGGCAATGTATTTAATGTGACATTCTCGCTTTCATGATTAACAGAGAAGTCCATCCTTTGAAAACATCCAGATGTGTCAGTTAATCTAGTGGTCAGTGTTACAGTGATTATTCAGACACAAATTTATGCAGAAAATGCTCGGGATGTGTAGTCTGTGTGTGTGTGTGTAGGTGCTGATTACCATGCATGGCAGTGACCAGTACGAATTTGTCATCGTGGAAGACATGGGGGTAGTGAGCTCTTACAATCCTCGCACACACAGGGGAGACAAGCAGACCATTGTCTTTGTGAGTTGTCTACTCCTCAGAGATTTTTTTTTTTCCAGTGTGTGCGCGTGTATGTCCTGTTCTTGTGATGTCTTCCAAAAAGTGTTAATTTGCAGGGACCATGTTGAGTATCCTTGTGGATTAAAGTAGGCGTGGAGGTATGATGATGATGTGGATTAGACTGTACCGTTCTTGTTGCACATGTCAAAATATTTTGAAATACGGTTCAATTTTTCAGACTTGGATTTCTGTATAAGAAGTCCAATAAGCCAACAGTCAATAACATGGGTGACACCCTCACCATTTCTTCTTTTCTTAAGTTTAAGTTGAAGTCAACAGTATAGTAGTTGGTGCACATAATTATATGTGTACAGTTGTTTTGTGTGTGTTTTATGACAGATATTTCCTTTTCAGCATTATGATAGACCTGAAAAGGCCCTTTCTGGTCAGCAAGGGTGTAACTGAAACTGTGTGCACCTGATCAGTTCACACACAAACCACAAAGAGTGTCAGCTTTGTATGGCTTGACTTGATTGCAGTTACATAGTCGAGTCAATGTGCAAATTAGTTACATAGTGAAATATTTCTTTCATTTGGGCAAACACATCAAGTTGAAGATGTTCCTGGTTCTATGGATGATCAGTGGTGACGCCGCCAAACACGATGCCTTGGATTGTCTTTCAGTTGGAGCCTGGAGAGTCCAAAGACATCTACCTGCCCATTGTTCCGGTCAAATCGTTGATGCGTGGCAAGTTCACCTTTCATGTCAGTGCCACCTGTTTTCTGGCCAGGGATGATTACTATGGCACTATGGACGTTATTGTGAGTTGTCTCCCCCTTTTGACTTTGATTGTGGTGAAATTGTTTTCACCAATGTTCTTATTATCATTGTGATGTCTGTTTCTTGGTATCCATCCAGCATCAGTGAGACTTCATTGCATATCTATCATCATGATTTATCACGTTGGTGTGCGCCCTTGTCTAACACAACACTAATCAAGATGTTTTGTATGCTGTGCCATACTTACTAATTGTGGTTGAAATATGATGGTTTGGATCAAATCTTTGCTTGCTTAACTTCGGAAGCTGCGGCAACCCTTTTTATTATTCTTTCTATTATTCAGACTCATGTATTGTAATTCGCTATTACCTGTCCAATTTTGTAAATCAAAAATATTCTTACAACCTACTAATAGCATGCATTTTTTTTTGGTCTGTTTTTCTTCTATTCTTTCTCCTCCTGAACAACATGATGGGATATGGAACGTGTCTAATTTTGTGATTGAAATATTCTAACAATGTACTAATGGCATGCATGTTTTATTTTTGTCTGTTCTTCCATTATTTCTCCTCCTGCACAGCCTGATGGGGTATGGAACTACTACCACATTCCCTACTTGGTGGATTTTGATTCGCTTTGCCACCATTGATGTGCCCGACTTTAGTGTGCCGGTGCCCGAGCAGTTTTCCGTGTGCCAGGCCAGTGGCGATACTTGTTGTATGTGCCCGGCTCAGCGCAGGCGTGCGTGTCGACTTTGGTAAGTGCAGGGTGTCGGAGTTAGGGTGTGTCGACTTTTGGTGAGTGCAGGGTGTCGGAGTTAGGGTGTGTCGACTTTTGGTGAGTGCAGGGTGTCGGTGTAAGGGGTGTGTCGACTTTTGGTGAGTGCAGGGTGTCGGAGTTAGGGTGTGTCGACTTTTGGTGAGTGCAGGGTGTTGGAGTTAGGGTGTGTCGACTTTTGGTGAGTGCAGGGTGTTGGAGTTAGGGTGTGTCGACTTTTGGTGAGTGCAGGGTGTTGGAGTTAGGTGTGTCGACTTTTGGTGAGTGCAGGGTGACGGAGTTAGGTTGTCAGGGAGGGGGGGGGGGGGAGTGAGAGGGAAGAGGGGATGTGGAAGGAAGAAGAAATGGGGTTTTAGCCAGTGACGGTGGAAGTGTGTAAGTATAGTCATGAGGAGATTGCCTGTGTGGGTTGATTGATTGTGTGGATGTGAGGCTGGGGAATGGGATGAAGGAGATTGGGGGGGGGGGGGGGGGGGGGGGAGGGGGGCATGCAGTTATGTGCTTTTTTTTTTTTTTGGCTGTCCCAACCTCTGCGCCACCTCAGAGGCAGTGCACTCACGCCGCTCATTCCGACACCCCATCCACAGCCACAGCCCAGTCGGCCCCACTGCAGCCCCGGCACTGGCAATCCACAGGTAGCAGTCAGTGTCAAGTCATCAAGAGGCAACCCACTGCACTGCACTGCACTGCTGCCGAGTCACTTCGGTAGTGTTCAGTGGCGCCTGTTCTGATCTAACATACGCAGGACACCACCTACTAAGCCCCCTACTGACGACAATAATTGCTTAGTTGCGGAGCTGGCGTGAGTGAGCTCTCTCTCCAAAGGAAATTTGAGCAACACTGGCAGAAACGCATCCATTATGTGGATGAAACTCGACTGTGTGGTCTCAGTCTTCCCAACTGAGTCTAGCTATGTGTTCTTGAGTGTATACTTACAGCTCAGTTACGCATGTTAATGAGGGTACATGACATTCAGTGAGAGAAGCAAAATGCCTGTTTGGTTTGTGTGCCAGTGTGCCATTGTCGTGTTAGTGTAGCCAGATCTACGTGAGTTGAGGTTGTGGAAAAGTGTAAGCCAGACTTGTGCTATTGCTAAGGTAGTAGGGCAACTAACTCACTCTGAGTCAGTCAGAATGTGTTTCTTCAATTTAAGCAGTGGGTGTGATAGAGGTAGGGGAGTTTCACTCAGTTTGGTACAAAAGACAGTCCAAAGGGTCTTATGATAAAATGGATGAATTAAAGTTTTTTTTTTTTAAATCGGTGGGGCACACTTGTTAAGTTATGGAAACAGTTTGGATGGGTGTTATAATGAGGGTTTGAAAACAGCATACAGATGAACATGTTGATCCGCCTTCTTGTTGTTTCACAAGCAGTAACTGTCCTGAATTTGTCGTCATAGATGTTGTTTGGTTCTGTTACTGTTACAATCTGTTGAATTAACGCACATGTCTGGTATGGCTGCTTTGATATTTTCTCCATACTTACCTGTCCCACAACTGCCTTACTCCCACTTGGTGTGGAACAATGCCATACAGTAGGATTCCTCCCCATCCTCCCCACCCCCCAAAAATTGTGGGAGCAGGGAGATAACCTCGTTTCCATTCCTCCTAGTCAGCCAGAGTGATTGCCCATACGTTTCTGGCATGGCTGGTTTGATATTTTTGGTGGGAAAGGGATAATACTGTGAAGAATGTAGTATTCATATTTATAGATCTCAAACTTTTTAAGCATTAAGCAAAATC